>AWWV01013602.1:0-17868 GCA_001974805.1 Corchorus capsularis | reverse complement strand
TATATGAAAAGAGAAAAGTTATGGTGGCAGTAAAAAAACAAGGAAAAAACGCACCTGAGGTGTTTGACCATTTCGATTGCCATTCCTCCACAACACATCTCCTCCGTCACCCATGCGATCGTTCCCTTGTGTTTGCATCATAAGCAAAGAAGTGAACGGCGTTTGTGTTTGAGTTTGCTGTTGCGTTTGCGGCTGAATAACTTCTTGTCGAGCTAAAGCGTTGCCGTTTGCTTCCGCATTAGGCAATAAATTCTCCCCACCTCCCCCACCGCCGCCCATAATATCTCTTTTCATCAGCCCCACAAGCTGCTTAAAAATGACCTGCTTGGACTTTCCGGTCCCGTGGCTCGGCTGCTTTACAATCTCTGCATACCCAAAAGTCTCGTAAGGTACCATCATCTCCTGCACGCTGGATTTGTAAACCCACGACTCCACCGTCGGCATCATCAAATCTTGGTGACACCTGTTCCAGCTCTGATCCGACGGTTTCTTGTCTTCGAGATCAAATCCCCAAGCCGAAGCCAGCTCCAGAGCCGAGGGGCAACCGGAAAACCCTTCCACGGGGGTGCGATCATGTGCGGCGGACACAGAGCAGCTACCGTGCGCATCCCAATCACACTCCTGACAAAGCACCAAATTATCGGTGGCGCAGCGGACTGAAACCGGCTCGGTGCCGCAATTATCGCAGATCTGAGAGCGGAGGTGCTTGCGGGAGAGGAGGTTGGCGGAGTGCACGTGCTGGTCGCAGAATAAACAGAGCTTAGCCGAGTCAGCTCGGCAGTAGAGAACGGCTATTTGCTCATTGCAGAAATCGCAGGGCACCGTTTGGTTACTCTCCGGTTTTGGACAAACCATTACTTCTTTTCTTGAATATTGTTAGTAAGAAAAAAGAAAAGTTTGTTGCTTATTGGGGGAATTAATAATAAAATTGTTAGAAAATGAAAACCCTAGAACAAGGGAAAAGGTGGAGCTCGAGATGTAATTATATTGTTTTTTTTTTTTTTGACATTAAATGCAATCGTGTTGTTTAGAAGAGTAGAGGAAGACAAGAGAGGGAATAAGGAAGACACATTTCGGCTTTTTTTATGAATAAATAATTTCTAGTTTTGGAGAGTGAATGAATCTGATTACATGACAAGTATGGGGAAAGTTGGTTGTAGTTTTGCGGAGACTCAGAAAAATATCATCAAATCTATCTGTATTATATATAAAAGTATGAATTTTGAAAAACTTTTGAATCGTACATCATATTCTTATTTTTTAAATATATTTCTTTAAATATCATTGCTTAACAATTATAGTTTTATTTTATTAAAAACTATATTTTTATTCAATTAAATCTAATATCTTTATAATATTTTAATTTTACCATTCTACTATTTTTCAATAAAAATTTGGATATATTAAAACTTTTTAATATACAGTTTTATTCTATTAAAAACTTTATTTTCATTTAATTAAATTCAATATATTTTATAATTATTTTATTTTTCCATTTTGATTTAAAAAGTTATTGTAATTGACATCTTTCTATTTGATAGTTTACTGTATTGTGGTTAAAATTTATTATTTCCCTAATATACAATTATTTTATTTGACTTATAATTAATTTTTTGCTTGATAAATGTAACTCTTATTGTGGGTTTAACTTTACTGTTTTACTTTGTTAATTTTTTTAGGATAGTTTCTTTTGTTACTTTGATAGTAAAATCCAATGTATATACAAATGTGCTGGTCAAGTTGGATTTGGGTTAAATCAGTTTCGAGTTAAGGAAATTATTGTTTATAAGGGTTCGGTTAATTTCTCGGTTTCAGGTTGGGTTGTGTTCTGATCGCTCAAATTTCGGGTCATTTGGATTTGGGTCAATTTTGGTTCGGTTCTTTTTGGTTTCAGGTCATATGGTTCCGATAACTTCGGGTTTGAGCCTCAAATTTTCAGGTTTAGGTCTTTTAAGATACGTGTCATTTAAATATAATTAATCACGATTCGGGTAATTTCGGATTCATCTCTCGCACTGATCGGGTTTAGGTCATTAAGGATTTGGGGTCAGGTCATTTCGGTTTAGTATTGAGCGGATTTTTTGTCAAATTGGGTTGAATCAGGTTTGGTTTCAAGCGGTTGAGTCGAATACAGGTGAAATTTTGCGAACTCTAATAATAGACTTCTTTAGGACCAAATTAGTAATATGCTTAAGATTTTAATGTTCCTTTAATTTAAAACAGATTAGTTCACGTGCAACGCACGTGGAAGTAATGACTAGTATTAAGAAAAATGTACAAAACTAATTTCACTAAGTTTAGCCCCAAATTAAAATTTTATTTTTATTTTAAGGGTAAATTCCATAATTAATAATATTGTTATAGGGTTTTAGAAATAAAATATATAACTAATTCACTAAGTTTACCCCAAATTAAAATTAAAATTTTCTTTTAAGGGTTAGAAAAATTAAAATTTATAAATGGTGTATTGGAACAATAAAATGATAACATGTGGCCTGACGTATGATGGACACATCAGGAGGGAAAATTGTGTGTGACAAAATGGAGGGGCGTGTAGCAAAGTCCTTAATTAATTACTCACTCACTCCGCCCCCCCCCCCCCCCTTTTCCAAACCTTAAGATGGCTAAATGAGCAATTGAGGACCTAACGTTTGCCGTAAATTACAATTCAGGATCTAATGTTAGCTCTTGTGTCAATTAAGGATCTAACGTTATAGGGATGGGTCAAAACAGGATAAAATCAGATGATCCCGTCTGTTGGCAGTACAGATGCTTATTTCCCTACGTGAGTTAGCCATAAATAAATAAATATATAAATATAATATATACGAGAGGGGTAACTCGCGTTGGCGCGTCGAGCGTTTTGAAATTTGAATTGTTAAAAAGTTGCTTTTATATGAATTACCTTAATTTTGGTCTAGTTTAGTGTTGTTATGGAGTAGGAATCGTTTGTTAATGTAAAGGAGTAGGAAAAGTTGAGTACCAAATTTTTAATGCATTATAAATTGATTGATGTGAGTTATGCTCCACAGTGAGTAAAATTGAAAGAGGAAGTCTTAGGATGAATTTGATTCTGTTAAAAATAAAAGTTGGTTCCATCTGAGCTGTTGTAGTTTAATATTGGCAATAAGGAGCAGATTAACCTTAAATAGTAGTAGTATATTAAAGGTAATAAGTTCAGCAATACGGACAAAAAGCATTGGTATTTGTCAAAGCAAAAATTCATTCTTTATTGTAAATTTATTTCGACATTTTCTAACAATGCAAAATAAATATTGTTAAAGTTATCTGTATTTATTCGAAATTGATAAACACATGTTGTTATATATAGCATAACTCACAGCTCAATGCTTTAAATTGATACAAAATGTGCTTTAAATATTTGTTTTTTCAGTATTATATTGCACGATTTAGCGAAAACTATTGTTACAGAATTAAATAAACTGAAATATTTAAAACTGTAAAATAAACACATAAGGTGAAAGTCTTTCTTTTGTGGCTTTACATTTTTTTTTTGTAACGTCTAAATTTGTAATGGAAATTGAAGAGCTTAAAATTTAGCTATAATGTCAACATATTAAGGAGAATTCCTTACTACACCATAAGAAAGCTAACTCCAATTCTTAGGCTTTAAAAAAGTAAAATTCTATCATTTTACCCAATTTGGAAATAAAAAAAATTCACTTTGATTTGTACTGCAAATCTGCAATTCTTCACTCAACATAAAATGCAAATAGTCTAATAACAATAATCAAACTCCAATCACATACAATCCAACTTAAATAAAATGTATTTCAACAAAACAGTGAAAGTAGTAAATTTAAATTTTGTTTCTCTTTAAAAAAGTATGTTAATTAAAATTAAGAGAAAGAATTGCTATATTAAAGATAAGATGAGAATAGATGGGTATTGAATAGTTAAAGGAATGAAACGTCTTGTTCTGTAATTAGATTTCAAGAATGAATTCTGGAAGACTTTATTATGAATCATTCCCAATGAACTAAAACGGTTCTCAAAAAATGGAATAACAACAATGAATATCTGAAGAGTTGATTTTATTTTGAGTTAATGGTTTGGTTTTATAACTCTTTTAATTAAGTGTTAATTAATGGTTTGTAAAATATTACTAAAACGGAGCGATAATGTCTCACCAGATTAAAAGTTGGAAGGACTGTTAAGTAATTTCACGTTGCTACAAAAATAATATGTAGTATATATATATATAATAAAAAGGAAAAAATTGGCAAAAAAAATTAAAAAAAAAGAAAAAGGAAAACCCTAATTAAAATTAAATAACATGAATGATAAATGTTTTCTTACCATTTCTTTCCCTGTGCCGTTACTGATGCGCCAAGGGCTAAATCATGGTCTTGAAGAGCACAATGGAGCTATTGGAGATCATTCCTCGGGTAAACATGGAGATGTCTCGGATATTCAAGAAGCTGCTATGGTTGATCCCGGATTGAAAGGAAGCATGGAGGAGAATGGAGATGAAGGGATCGCACATGACCGGCCATTGCATGGAGTAATCGCACAAGACCGGGCACATGACCGGCCATTGCATGGGGCAATCGCATATGACCGGGCACAATCCGGGCACAACCGGCCATTTGATCCTTTAGCCATCCCGCTAGGTCCTATGACAAGGGCTCCGGCTAAAAGTTTCAAGGAAGCTTTATTGGGCTTGGTACGAACTCATCTTGGAGGTTTGAAGTCCATTGAAGATAAATTGGCGAGCATTGAAGACATCAAGCCATGGAATATTCCCAACGATTCCAAGCAATGCACCTTGCTTGAAATCGTTGAGCACTAGGGCTTACATTGTGTAATTCGGCCAATTGGGCCTTTATTCTATCTTGGATTAGACATTGGGTTGGGCCTTGTTTGACTAAGTCCAATCCTTGTAACGTTTTCCTTTTAGCTTTAGGAGAAGAGTTATGCGTCCCCTACTACTATATAAAGGGACCATCCCCTCTTGTAAACATAAGTTGAGTTGATTAATAAAGTTGAGGATTATTTTCCCAAATTGATTATCTTAGCTTCATTGTTCTAGTTTGAGCAAACTTAGGGTTCTTCAATCTTGTAGAGTCGTAGCAAACAATTGGGTTGTAATTGCTTAATTGTTTGTGAATCTTGTGATCTTAGGTGTTCAATTGCAGGTCTAATTCAAGGCTTAGGGCCGACGAACGAAGAGAGCTTGCTTTGTGAAGGTTGTTGATACGAATCTAGTTGTATTAGATTAAAATCCAACCTTTGAATATCCACCAAAGTGGACTTGAACTTCTTCAACTCCTAGACTTGTATGTCGATGATCTTCACAAAGCTATCCCTCTTCTTTCGTCGGCCTTAAGCACTCAATTAGACCTGCAATTGAATTCTCAAGATCACAAGATTCACAAACAACTAAGTTATCTCAACCTAATTGCTTGCTAGGACTCTACAAGATGAAGAACCCTAAGTTTGCTCATACTAGAACAATGAAGCCAAAGAAATCGATGTGGGTATAAACCTCTCAACTTTATTGATTAACTTGACTTATGTTTACAAGAGGGGGATGGTCCCTTTATATAGGAGACGCATAACCCTTCTCCTAAAGCTAAAAGGGAAAACTTACATAAAAGAAGGAACAAGGAAATAGCCTACTCCTTGTCCTACTGGGAAAAGTAAATAACATTACATAATTAAGCAAGGATTGGACTTAGTCAAACAAGGCCCAACCCAATGTCTTCTAAACTAAATAAATAACTAATCTAGGATAGAATAAAGGCCCAATGACCGAATTACACCATTCTAAAGCCTAATGCTCATCGATTTCAAGTAAGGTGAACAACTTGGAATCGATGGGAATATTCTTGGTGATCTCGACTTCAATGCCTTCCAAATGTTCTTCAATGGACTCTAAACCTCCAAGATGAGATCTTACAAAGCCCAATAAAGCTTCCTTGAACCTTTTAGCCCGAGCCCTAGTCATTGGTCCTTGCGGAATGGCTAAAGGATCAAATGGCCGGTCTTGTCCGGATGGCCCAATCGATGTCCGGTTGTGGCCGGTTGGTGCGCCAAGCGATGGCCGGTTGTGGCCGGTTGTCCCATGCGATGTAGCATGTGATGGCCGGTCATGTGGCCGGTGTTGCGCGGCTTCTCCAAGCAATTGCCGGTCACTCGTGCCTCCAACTCCATGCTCCTCTAAGCTAGCATCGATGAAATCTCCTTGATCTTCATTGGCTCCAATGTGTTCTTCTAAGCCATGATAAGCCCTTGGCGCATCATCCCCTCTCCCTTGAAAAGGATTTGTCCTCAAATCTGCATCACTATCAAACAAGGATAAGTCTGAAACATTAAAAGTAGCACTTACATTGCCATATTCACTAGGAAGATCTAGCTTGTAGGCGTTGTTGTTGATCCTCTCCAAGACTTGGAATGGGCCATCTCCACGAGGTAAGAGCTTAAAATTTCGCTTTTCAGGGAACCTCTCCTTAGATGCAACCAAACCCAATCCTCGCGTTCAAAGATGATTTCCTTGCGCCCTTTGTTAGCATTCTTCATGTAGTGTTGTGTCTTCTTCTCAATTTGAGCTCGAACCCTAGCATGAAGTTCTCTAACATAATCGGCCTTCCTTTGTCCATCCATGTCGACTTGCACACTCAAAGGTAAACTCAACTAATCCAATGGGGTTAAAGGATTAAAGCCATACACAGTTTCAAAAGGTGAATATCCAGTGGTGCTATGTATGCTTCTATTATATGCAAATTCGACATGAGGTAGACAATCCTCCCAAGTTCTTAAGTTCTTTTTAATTAAAGCCCTAAGCAAAGTGGACAAAGTCCTATTAACTACCTCGGTTTGACCATCGGTTTGAGGATGACAAGTAGTAGAAAATAACAACTTAGTACCTAACTTAGCCCATAAAGTTCTCCAAAAGTGACTTAAGAACTTAGCATCTCTATCACTTACAATCGTCCTAGGCATTCCATGTAGTCTAACAATTTCTTTAAAGAACAAATTAGCTACATTAATGGCATCATCCGTTTGAGTACATGCAATAAAGTTAGCCATCTTAGAAAATATGCAAGCACCATGCAATTCATCAAGCATATCATCTAATCTAGGAATAGGGTGACGATACTTTACCGTGATGTTGTTTATTGCCCTACAATCAACACACATTCTCCAAGTCCCATCTTTCTTAGGAACAAGCAACACAGGAACGGCACATGGAGAAAGGTTTTCACGCACAAACCCTTTTTGAAGTAGCTCTCCAACTTGCTTCTCCAATTCCTTTGTTTCTTCAGGATTTGTCCTATAAGCTGGCTTATTTGGAATTTGCGCCTCAGGGATGAAGTCAATTTGATGTTCAATCCCCCTAATTGGTGGTAAACCACTAGGAATCTCCTCAGGAAACACATCTACATAATCACTCAAAAGAGAAACAATGTTGCTTGGAAGCTCGCTTTCCAAGTGGTTAGTGCTCACAAGTGTATATTTAAGCAAAAGCAAGATCAAAACAAAATTATCATTCAAAGCCTCTTTAATCTCACTCTTAGTTGCTAACATACACTCCTTAACAACTTTCTTAGAACTAGCATGCTTTTCAACTAAATCGCAATTTACATCTAACTTAGCACGTCTATTCTTTTCTTTAGCCCTATAATCGGATTCCATCTTAGTAAATTCCCGTTTCAATTTTAATTGATCTTTTAAAGCTTCTTGAGGTGATAATGGAATAAAAGTAAAGGGCTTCTTACCACACATGAGAGTATATTGGTTCGTCTCTCCATCATGTTGAACTTTGTTGTCATATTGCCATGGTCGCCCAAGTAGTACATGGCATGCTTGCATGGGTAAGATATAGCACAATACATCTCCTTTGTACCTTACCAAGCAAAGAGAAACTAAAACTTGTTTGTTAACCCTAATTTCCTCCTTATCGTTGATCCAACCCAAGCTATAAGGTTTAGGGTGTTGTGTAGTGGGTAATTACATCTCCTTTACCAAATAAATACTAGCTATGTTTGTACAACTCCCACCATCGATAATCACGCTACTAGGCTTCCCATTCGCATACATCCTAGTATGAAACAAGTTCTCCCTTTGGTTGTTCACATCGTTTTTCACATAAGAACTCAAGGTTCTCCTAGCAACCAAGCTCTTAAGTTCTACACCAACGCCTTTATCACTATCATCATCGGTTTGTACCTCTACTTCATCATCTCCATCACCACTTGATCCAAGCGCAATATATTCATCTTCACTTACAATCTCACCATTGTCATTAGTAAGCATGACTTTCTTGTTAACGCAATCTCTTGCAAAGTGTCCATATCCTTGACACTTGAAACACTTTACATAGTTCTTAGAAGATGAGCTTGATGAAGATTTAGAATCGGTTTTAGGGGTTACAACCTTTTGCGCAGACTCCTTTTCCTTTGATGACTTGTCATCCTTCTTGATTGGAGTTTTCCATGAGCTTGATGATGATGATGTAAAGCTCTTCTTATTCCTTTTTACTTGGCTTTCGGCCTTGAAAGCATGTTGAAGCAATTCCTCAACCTCATAGTGTTGTTGCATATCCACAATATCATTAATTTCTCTATTCAATCCCGCCAAGAATCTAGCTATAGTAGCTTGTGGAGCTTCATCGATCTCGGCCCTTGACATCAACAACATCATCTCGGAGTAGTATTCATGAACACTCCCAGTTCCTTGCCTCAAAGATTGCAACTCTTGGTAGAGACCATTAGTGTAAAAGCTTGGAACAAACCTCTTCCTCATATAACTCTTTAGACCTAACCAAGTATTGATCGGCCTTTCCAAGTTTCTTCTTCTTGTTTGCACCAATTGATTCCACCAATTCAAAGCACTCTCCGTGAATTCAAGAGTAGCAATTTGTACCTTCTTTGGCTCGGAATGAGGATAGTAATCAAAATACATATCCAATTTCGACTCCCACTCCATGTAATCGGATGGAGACCCTCTCCCATTGAATTTAGGGATTTTGTACTTGATGTTGTCTTTAGGCTCCTCTCTTTCAATTCCTCTTCTAGGCCGCATATTTTCATTGTGAGCTTGCCCACCAAGTTCTTATTGCCTTAGTCTCTCCATGGGATCGATTCTAGCAATTTGCCTCGGTGGTAGAGGATGATCCTCTTCATTGTTGCGTGCGATATTAGCTCTTTGAGGTGGTTGAGCTTGTTAATTTTGACCATCCTTTACTTGTTGGACATCATCGGCCAAGGCATCGAATTTAGTGTCCATATTGTCCAAACGTTGCATTAGAGCTTGCAACATGGCAGCCACGTTTGGTTGCTCTTGTTCTCCTTCCATAATACCTACAAAAAGAACAAAAATTAGTGGTAAAAATCCTCACAAGTGTGTGTGTGCTTATACCTTTGACTTGTGCTCTCGTGTTTGTACTCAAGTCCTATGGATTGGCGGTCCACTACTCTCTTAATGATCTCACAAGATTTGCCTTTTACTAGCTTCAATAGGCCTAATAAGAGCAACTCCTAGAGCACTCCTTTCTTCTCGTGACCTACTTGAGGAACAAACAATTAGTAGCAAAGTTATTTGTGAATCAAAAGAAAAGTGATCTTAAACCAAACCAAACCACTTAATGCAGGTTCCTTATGTCGAAATTCTTCTCCAAAGTTGCTGCACAAAAAACTCAATTCAAGCACAATCACAATATCAATCGATTAGCATAAACCCTAGTACCACTTGTCTCCTATTTTGTACCACTTGAATCCAATAGGGTTTGTAACCTGAAATTCTTAAAATCAACTAACAATGAACAGAAAAAGCAATCCAAGGATCTCAATTACACAATCAATTAGAGTTATTGCAACTAATTGAATCAATTGCACAAGAAAACCCTAATCCCCAAATTTTCCCAAACTAAGAACCCTAGTTCCTGGCAAAAATCGATAACAGCACAGATTTTTTTGATTTTTTTCAATATTTTTCCCAGAAAGACCACACCAAAATAAGGCTAAAGCTCAAATTTCACAGCTTTCCGAGGTCAAACGAATCCAGAAAAAAAATCACAAGTTTCTGGTTGAAATTTTATTTTATTTTATTTTATTTTTTTAAAATTTTTCGATATGACTACTAGTTATAAGGGACTCAAATCTGAAATTTCAAAGCAAAACGATGCAAGATGAATCGGCTATAAATTTTTGAAGTTTCTGAATTTTTGAATTTTTTTAAGAAGGTGGTGCGATGAGTGTTTGGGTGTGTTGTGATGGATGAAAACGTGATGATTGATGTATAGAAGGATAGATTTACCGATTGAAGATGACAACCTATGCTCTGATTACCAATTGATACGAATCTAGTTGTATTAGATTCAAATCCAACCTTTGAATATCCACCAAAGTCGACTTGAACTTCTTCAACTCCTAGACTTGTATGTCGATGATCTTCACAAAGCTATCCCTCTTCTTTCGTCGGCCTTAAGCACTCAATTAGACCTGCAATTGAATTCTGAAGATCACAAGATTCACAAACAACTAAGTTATCTCAACCTAATTGCTTGCTAGGACTTTACAAGATGAAGAACCCTAAGTTTGCTCAAACTAGAACAATGAAGCCAAAGAAATCGATGTGGGTATAAACCTCTCAACTTTCTTGATTAACTTGACTTATGTTTTGCAAGAGGGGGATGGTCCCTTTATATAGGAGACACATAACCCTTCTCCTATTGCTAAAAGGAAAACATTACATAAAGGAAGGAACAAGGAAATAGCCTACTCCGTCCTACTAGGAAAAGTAAATAACATTACATAATTAAGCAAGGATTGGACTTAGTCAAACAAGGCCCAACCCAATGTCTTCTAAACTAAATAAATAACTAATCTAAGATAGAATAAAGGCCCAATGACCGAATTACACCATTCTAAAGCCTAATGCTCATCGATTTCAAGTAAGGTGAACAACTTGGAATCGATGGGAATATTCTTGGTGATGTCGACTTCAATGCCTTCCAAATGTTCTTCAATGGACTCTAAACCTCCAAGATGAGATCTTACAAAGCCCAATAAAGCTTCCTTGAACCTTTTAGCCCGAGCCCTAGTCATTGGTCCTTGCGGAATGTCTAAAGGATCAAACGGCCGGTCTTGTCCGGATGGCCCAATCGATGTCCGGTTGTGGCCGGTTGGTGCGCCAAGCGATGGCCGGTTGTGGCCGGTTGTCCCATAAGATGTCGCATGCGATGGCCGGTCATGTGGCCGGTGTTGCGCGGCTTCTCCAAGCAATGGCCGGTCACTCGTGCCTCCAACTCCATGCTCCTCCAAGCTAGCATCGATGACATCTCCTTGATCTTCATTGGCTCCAATGTGTTCTTCTAAGCCATGATAAGCCCTTGGCGCATCAGTTGTCGACATACTTGTCTAGAAGTTAAAGAAGTTCAAGTAGATTCTTGGCGGGTTTCAAGGATAGATTTGAATCTAATACAACTAGATTCGTATCAATTGGTAATCAGAGCATAGGTTGTCATCTTCAATCGGTAAATCTATCCTTCTTTTCATCATTCATCAAGTTTTCATCCATCAAAATTCAACTACACACTCATCGCACCACCTTCATGAAAAATCCAAAAAATTCAGAAACTTTGAAAATTCATAGCCGATTTATCTTAACTCTGTTTGCTTTGAAATTTCAGATTTGAGTTCCTTATAACTAGTAGTTATATCGGAAAATATCAAAAAAATAAAAAAAAATTCGAACAGAAACTTGTGATTTTTGTCCCGGATACGTTTAAACTCGGAAAGCTGTGAAATTTGAGCTTTAGACTTCTTTTAGTGTGATCTTTCTGGGAAAAATATTGAAAAAAATCAAAAAACTCTGTGATGTTATCAATTTTTTTACAGAAACTAGGGTTTTAGTTTGGGAAATTTGGGGATTAGGGTTTTCTTTGTGCAATTGATTCAATTGGTTGCAATTAGCTCTAGTTGTTTGTGTGATTGAGATCCTTGGGTTGCTTTTGCTGTGAATTGAGATTTAATTTGAAGAATTTCAGGTTACAAACCCTATTGGATACAAGTGGTACAAAATAGGAGATAAGTGGTACTAGGGTTTTGCTAATCGTTTGAATTGTTTGATTTGTGCAACAAGTTTGGAGAAGGAAATCGACATCAAGAGCCTGCATAAGTGGTTTGGTTTTGGTTTAGATCACTTTCCTTTGATTCACAAAAATGTTTCTTCTAATTGTTTGTTCCTCAAGTAGGTCACGAGAAGAAATGAGTTCTCTAGGAGTTGCTCTTATTAAACCTATTGAAAGCTAGTAAAAGGCATAATCTTGTGAGATCATCAAGAGAGTAGTGGACAGCCAATCCATAGGATTTTAGTGCAAAACACGAGAGCACAAATCAAGGTATACACACACACACTTGTGAGAATTTTTACTACTAATCTTTGTTCTTTGTGTAGGTACCATGGAAGGAGAGAAAGATCAAGCCAATTTGGCTACTATGTTGCAAACCCTAATGCAAGATTGGACACTCTGGATACTAAATTCGATGCTTTGGCCAATGATGTCCAACAAGTAAAGGATGGCCAAAATCAACAAGTTCAACCTCCTCAACAAAGAGCCAATGCCGCAGACAACAATGAAAGAGTTCAACCTTCACCAAGACAAGTTGTTCCTCGGATGGATCCAATGGAGAGATTGAGACAACAAGAGCTTGGAGGTCAAGCAATCAATGAGAATATGCGGCCTAGGAGGGGAGTTGAAAGAGAAGAGCCTAAAGACAACATCAAATACAAAATCCCTAAATTCATTGGGAGAGGGTCACCATCCGATTATTTGGAGTGGGAGTCGAAATTGGATATCTACTTTGATTATCACCCTCATGCCGAGCCAAAGATGGTGCAAATTGCTACTCTTGAATTTACGGAGAATGTTTTAAAATGGTGGAATCAACTAGTGCAAGCAAGAAGAAGAAATTTGGAAAGACCTATTGATACATGGTTGTCGTTAAAGAGCCTTATGAGGAAGAGGTTTGTTCCAAGCTTTTATACTAATGGTCTCTACCAAGAATTGCAATCTTTGAGGCAAGGTACAAGGACTGTTGATGAATACTACTCCGAGATAATGTTGTTGATGTCTAGGGCCGAAGTTGATGAACCTCCACAAGCCACTATAGCAAGATTTTTGGCGGGGTTGAATAGGGAGATTCATGACATTGTGGAGATGCAACAACACTATGATGTTGAGGAATTGCTTCAAAATGCTATGAAGGCCGAAAGCCAAGTGAAGAGGAATAAGAAGAGCTTTGCATCATCATCAAGCTCATGGAAAACTCCAATCAAGAAAGATGAGAAAGCATCCAACAAAGATAAGGAGTTGGCGCAAAAAGGAGCAAGTCCTAAAACCGATCCTAAGCCTTCATTGGGTTCATATTCTAAGAATCATGTTAAATGCTTTAAGTGTCAAGGATATGGTTATTATGCAAAGGATTGTGTTAACAAGAAAGTGATGTTTATGAATGACCAAGGAGAAATAGAAAGGGAAGATGAAGAATTTACTTTAGTTTCTAGTGGAGATGATGAGAAAGGATTGACATATGCTGAAGAGGATGATGATGGTTCAACATCGGCACTCTTGAACTTAGTTGCAAGGAGAACTTTAAGTGCCTATGTTAAAGGAGATGTGCACAATCAAAGGGAGAATTTGTTTCATACTAGGATGTATGCGAATGGGAAGCCTAGTAGTGTGATCATTGATGGAGAAAGTGGTACAAACATAACTAGTGTGTACCTATGATCGTGTCGTCAATGACCATAAAATAGATAATTATCCCAACAATTACTAACTAAACTAGCTAGGGCAAGTAGGGGTCGATCCCACAGAGAGAACGGCTCTTCCTTTTCTCAAACAAAACAAATTAATAAAGAGAATTTAAAGAAGAATTAAAATTAAATCTTAACTAAGTAAATTAACTACAAAAGCAATCAAGAAAATAAAAGAAAACAATTAATCAAAAGCAGTGAATAATATCGAAAATAACAATTAAATAGAAACAACCTCCAACATAGAATTAATATCCCTCTTGACAACAATAACATGGAAAGGAATGAAAAGGAAATTCTAACCAATTGCTACATAAAATTAAGCTGGAGTGATTAATTCACAACCTAATCTAGCTAATGCTAACTCAATTTATCATGAAAGTGTCGACCCAATCAATCAAAACAAGCAACATAGAATTCATACAGAGATCCAAGAAATACTCAAATAAATTCTCATATAAAGCACAAAATCTCACCATGGAATTAGTCAAGAGATCAATTAAATTCTACATTGGAGAAAAGAAAAGATTATTCACTCATAAATTGAGTGATCATCCACAAATAGGAAGAAAAGAACTTATCTATAGAGGAGGAAGAGAGAGGGGCGGCGGCTCCTAGGGTTTTTCTCCTCCAAACCTTCAACTAAACAATATATCTTATGAAGAATAAAATTACTTACAAAATCTAGACCTAAGGTGGCTATTTATAGTGGAGAAACAAGGGTAGGGCGGTTTAGGGCTGTCTTGGACTCCAAGTAGGATTAGGTGTCATCCTAGAATAGAATCCAAGTCAAAACAGGATTCTGGAATTTTCTGGATTTATGCAGAAACTTCACTGGCAGATTCGGGCTTGAAATCGGCAGAATTGGGCTTCAGACTTCAAAGGAAAGTTGTAGAGCTCGGAGTTAGCTTTCCAACGAGTACTTATGGGCTTAAAACGGACATCTGAGCAGAAGTTATGGCCTTTCTACCGAGACTGCGCTGAAAACGGGCTTATATCGCAAATCTACGGGATTAACGCGGGATTTGGATATTTTTTTGGATATTGAGCCTACAAATTGCGATTTTAACTCTAATTATAGGTTTATATGGGCTAAGTATATTCCCATATAAATAATCCAAAATTCCTTAGCTTCAGGGCTTCTTCTGGGCTTGGCTTCAATCCTTTGTAATTTTAGCTCCAATCTTCAATTCTTGCTCCTTGAAATAATTCTTCAATGATCTTCAAATCTTCAAATTATCTTCAAGAAATCTTCAAAACACGAACTTTGCATCTCCAAATCGATACTCAAAATTCTTTGCTAATATCTGTGTAAAAAGTAATCAAAATAGCTCCAAAAGTAGTGAAAATAAGCAAATTCTCAATTTCACATCTCATAAAGACTAAAAACACAAATACTTAGAAAATAAGGTATAAATGCATATAAAAGTAGTAAAAAGTATAGAAAAATAGCTATAAAAATATGCATAATTTGAGCTCGATCATATTTCCCCCACACTTGAACTTTGCTAGTCCCTTAGCAAAATCAATGTAAGTTATTCAAAAATCAAAATTTTCAAAAGATCAATTTGACTTCATTCATATATCAAAGAATCAATTTAATCATGAAATAAAAATAGCAAAGAACATCAATAATATTTAATCCAGAGATCAATCAATAGCAAGCATTATCATTCTTAAGTAGCCATAATCAAAGTAGCTCTAATTACTTACCATCCCTTACTTTTATAACTACTTCTCTCTATAAGCTTGTATATTCATCTTTCTCTCCATTACTCAAAAGATTACAATGTCATAAACAAACCAAGGATTCATGTGGGTTATAATAGTTTTTCAAGGCTAATTGTTTTTTAGAAAACTGAGGTTACTAACCTCTGAAGTGTTTATGCTTAGGGGTTACTAACTCCCTTTATTTTTATTTTGAGGCTACTAGCACTCTAGAGGGACAATATTTTTGTTGATCCATGCCTCTTATCCTCTTCCCAAGGGTTACTAACTCCTTTTGTTTAAAGAGATGAAATTCCTCCTTATTTTCCTTCTCTCGATTCTCCTCCTATTTTCCTTCCTTATTCTCATCACTAGAAGCATCACTTGATTCAGTAGCAGAAGCAATTATCACAATATCATCTTCACCTTGATCTTCCTTATACAATGGATCTCTTGGTCCAATTGAAATTGAGGGTTTATCCTTTAATTCTTCCAAGGTAAAAACAGTAGCAACAGGTGCAGTTCTTGGTTGATTAGATGAAGAAGCATAAAAAGGGTCATGAAACCGTTGAGGAAAAGGGGCACATCGCATAGGAAGTCTATAGGGTGGCCTATAGGGCTTGGTGTGATACCCATCAATCTTTGGCATAGGAAAAGGCTTACTCCAAGGTGCAATATAAGGTCGAATTCTCCTATTGAAATTCCTTGGTTGAGAGAATCGATTTCCATAGGGATGGAAACGCTTTGCAAATTCTTTCTCAGCTCTTTCCTTTGATCTTAAAACAGCTTCATGCGACTTGTTAGCTTTGTCCCAAAGAAATTGATAAATCATCCTAGCTTTGAAACCGGGCTTAGCCTCAATTTCATCCTTAGGTAGCAACGAAATCATGCTCAAGAGTTCATGGCAATCTTGGCGAATAAAACTTCCTTGAAATTTTGGACCGAGTTGAGAAGCTCCAATTCGATAAAATTGATCCTTAAACTTCTTGAATTGAACTTCAAAATCCTTAGTTGTTGTTGCTACCATCATCGACATCTTTAATTGAAAAAGGGTTGTCGACTTCTTCTAAAATTGAGGAGAATAGCCAAATCGACTTGCTCAATCAATTTTGCTTCCAAAAGTCCACTTCCTTATCGACTTGCCTCTATGAAGTCGACTTTGCTCTAGTCGACTTCTCTTCTAATCGGCCTTGCTCAAAAATTTGCTTCTTAGCCGAATTTTAAAATTCTCAAATATTGCTTCTTGTGATTTGATGAATAAAGAGAAATAGAGGTGTCTTTATATAGTGATCAATTCTAGTCCTAAGAGGTTTTAGTTAGAGTAAAAAGTAAGAAACATACCTTGTTTGGGAGTACTTTACCTATATGGAAAAGGTGTTGGCTTAAGAAATCAATTAGGAACTCAGTTTCCTAGTCAATATAGGAAATTAAAATCCTAACACACTTTGCATGTAGATGGCGCGGCACATGCATGGCATCCTCCTTAGTTCCGGGTTTGGCGCGGCATTGTCCTAGTGCAAGCGGGACATGGCCGGCATGGCTCGGTTCAAGGCAGAGCAGGTCCTGGCGTTAGCGCGGGACGCGGGCTGCTGCGGCTGGTGCTGTCTCGGCATGGAGCGGAGCGGAGCGGCTACTGCTGCTGGTGCTGTCTCGGGCTTGGCCGGTTGTGGCTGGCATCGCGCAGGCTAGGGCGCGTCATGGCTGGTGCTATCTCGGTGATGTCCGGTGCTGGCCGGGTGGAGTACATGGCATGGCTCGGTGATGTACGGGTCATGCTTGGTGCGGTACCGAGCTTGGCCTGGCGATGGCGCGGTGATGTACGAGCCTTAGCCGGGTAAGGCTTGGTGTTGTGCGGCATAGCCAAGCTATGACCGGCCATGCATGCTAACTCTCCGGGTTTCGACCGGTCATGCATGGTCTATGGCTTGGTACTTTTTATTCCTTGGATAAAAATTCATAAAACAAAAATTAAAATCAAAATTGGGTTGCCTCCCAATAAGCGCTTGTTTGAAGTCATTAGCTTGACTATTCCTTTCTTCGACCTTAAATTGGAAGATAAATGGGATCCTCCAATTCAATTTCTTCAATTAAGGCTATTGTCAATGGCTCGAAGTAAGGCTTGAGTCTTTGCCCATTAACTTTAAATGAATTCCCTTTGACTGGATTAATAATTTCCACTGATCCATTAGGGTAAACTTGTATTATCTCGTAAGGTCCTCCCCATTTGGATCTTAATTTTCCATGATGTTTGATCGAACTTGTAAATAATCAAAACCTTCTGACCTTCATTAAATGTTCTTCTTAATATCCTTTGATCATGCAGAGCTTTAGTCTTTTCCTTGTAAATTCTTGCATTCTCATAGGCTTCATTCCTAA
>AWWV01013601.1:0-41852 GCA_001974805.1 Corchorus capsularis | reverse complement strand
CACTTGACGGTTGGATATTTCTGCTTGTCCTACTAGTTTGAGGATGATATGAAGTAGATACCCTATGGTGTACTCCATATTTTTCAACTAGTGCTTGAACAATTTTATTGCAAAAATGAGTTCCACGATCGCTGATGAGGTATCTTGGTATTCCAAATCGATGAAGAATATTATTCTTCAAAAATTTGGCTACGATCCTAGCATCATCTTTCTCTGTAGCAATAGCTTCAACCCATTTAGAAACATAATCCACGGCTAGAAGGATGTAATACTTCTTGTCTGATGGAGGAAAAGGTCCCATGAAATCAATTCCCCATACATCGAAGACTTCAGCAACGAATATAGGTGATTGAATCATCTGATTCCTTTTCGATATACCTCCAACTCTTTGGCATTGTGGACAGGCTTTGCAATACTCATAAGAATCTTTGAAAAGTTTAGGCCAATAGAAGCCGCATTCCAAGATCTTCCTTGCGGTCTTTTTGTGTCCAAAATGGTCGCCACATTCATCTCCATGGCAAAATTTCAAAACGGATTGAGTCTCATTGTCGGGAATGCATCTTCTCATTACTAAATCGGATCCTTGTCTCCATAAGTACGGATCATCCCATAAATAATACTTGGCATCACTTATGATCTTCAATTTTTGTCCTCTGCTAAGATCTGAAGGTAGGCGACGAGCAACTAAGTAATTGACAATATCAGCATACCAGGGAAGTTGAGAAACGACAAACAATCCTTCAAAAGGCAGCACTTCATTGATTGCGATTTCTTCTTCCTTGCTTTCAATTCTACTTAGGTGATCGGCAACAACATTCTCAGCTCCTTTCTTATCCCTTATTTCGATATCAAACTCTTGAAATAACAAAAGCCATCGCATAAGCCTAGCTTTTGCTTCTTTCTTTTTCATTAGATATCTCAATGCAGCATGATCGGAGTAGATTATCACCTTAGATCCTAGAATATACGGTCTAAACTTCTCCAAAGCAAAGACAACGGCAAGCATCTCTTTTTCTGTGGTAGTGTAGTTCTTTTGAGCAGCATCTAGAGTTCTTGAAGCATAATAGATAACATGAGGTACCTTGTCAACTCTCTGACCTAGAACAGCTCCAATGGCAACGTCACTTGCATCACACATGATCTCGAACGGTAGTTCCCAATCAGGTGGCTTCACAATTGGAGTGGTGGTGAGTGCAGTCTTCAATTTATCGAATGCTTCCTTGCAATCGTCTCCAAATTCGAACTCTACTTCTTTTTGTAATAGTCTACAAATCGGTGCTGAGATCTTTGAGAAATCCTTGATAAATCTTCGGTAGAATCCAGCATGGCCTAAGAATGAGCGGATATCTTTGACACATGTCGGATATGGCAGGTTCTGTACAACGTCGACTTTGGCATTATCGACTTGCATCCCCTCTTTGGATACTACATGGCCTAGAACAATACCTTGTTCCACCATGAAGTGGCATTTTTCGGCATTCAATACCAATTTGGTTTCAACACACCTTTTCAAGATGAGTTCTAGATTGTTGAGACATTGATTGAAGTTATCTCCATAGACTGTAAATCGTCCATGAAAACTTCCATCTTATCTCCCACATAATCTTGAAAGATGCTCATCATACACCTTTGAAAAGTTGCAGGTGCATTGCATAACCAAAAGGCATTCTTGTGTAAGCATACGTACCGAAAGGGCATGTAAACGTGGTCTTCTCTTGATCTTCAGGTGCAATTGGAATTTGAAAATATCCCGAGTAACCATCCAGAAAACAATAGTAGGCCTTGCAAGCTAATCTTTCCAGCATCTGATCAATGAATGGCAGCGGAAAGTGGTCTTTCCTTGTGGCGGAATTCAGCTTTCTGTAGTCAATGCATACTCTCCATCCATTCTGCAATCTCTGAGGAACTAGCTCTCCATCCTGTTTCTACGACAGTGAATCCGGACTCTTTGGAACTACTTGACCGGGCTAACCCATTTACTATCTGATATAGCATAGATGAGACCAGCTCCAAGTAATTTAAGAACTTCATCTTTGACAACTTCAGCAAGATTCGGATTTAGTCTTCTTTGTGGCTGTCGAACTGCTACTGCATCATCTTCAAGTCGAACCCTATGCATGCATACAGTAGGACTTATTCCTTTGATATCAGCTACAGTCCATCCAATGGCTTCTTTGTGTTCCATTAAGACTCTGATTAGTTGTTCTTCTTGTAAATTGTTCAATTTACTTGAAATAACAACCGGCAAGGTATCATTATCTCCAAGGAAAACATGTTTCAGGCCTTCAGGAAGCGGTTTCAGCTTGACTTCTGGAGGTTGAATGATAGATGGTAATGGCTTGGGCGTTGGCTCCAGATTGATGTAAGAAATCGTCTCCACTTCTTCATTGGATGATAGTTCGCTGACAATCTCTGCTATCTCTTTTGGCATCTCGACTTCTGCTTCTTCAACGTCTTGTTGATGTAAACTTTTGGTGAGGATCACTTCAAGTTCATCTTCTTGGTTGAGTGCTTGTACTTTTTCTGAATAAGTTCCAATTGTGTCAATGGAATAAATGGAATGAATTTCGGCAGGAGCTTCCATTGATTCACTTATGTTGAATACAATGGGCTTCCCATCGAATTCCATGGTGATTGTTCCTTCTTTTGCGTTGAAATCCATACTTGCTGCAATTAAAAGCGGTCTTCCTAACAGTAGTGGCATTTGAGGTAGATGAATGTCGTCTTCACTCATCTTCAGGACATAGAAATCTGCAGGAAAACAAAATCTCCTATCTGCACTAAAACGTTCTCAACTAAACCTTCAGGTTTATGGTTAGTTCTATCAGCAAATTGGATAATAAGATCAATTTCAAGCAGAGGTTCTATTTTCAATTGCTTATAAACAGAATAAGGCATGATATTAATCAAAGATCCATATTCACACATAGCTTTACCTACGTCATTCTTTCCTATACTACAAGGTATAGAAAAAGAACCTAAACTATTGCATTTATGATGCAATTTCCTTTGATAAGCAGCAGATATATTTTCATCCATGTAAGCATATTTTTCACCGTACTTAATCTTATTATTGCATAATTCTCTAAGAAAAGAAGCGTACCTTGGTACTTTGGCTATTTCATTAACTAAAGGGATATTTACCTCTAAATTCCGAAGTAAATTGAGTTGTTGAGCAAACCTTTGAGGGAATGGTAGTGGATCATACTTAGCTTGCATCTCCTCCATCCATTCTTCTTCTGATTGTTGATGTTCAGCGTCAGGCACGGCAGGTACATCTTTCTTGATCTCGGTTGAAGTCTTCATAACTCCTTGAATTGGCTCATCGAACACATCAATGGGTGGTAGTGTTTTAGGAAAATTAGGTGTTGGAATTGATGACATCGCAGGTACTTTCGACAATTCCATCCAATGCTGGGTTTCTCCAATAGCGTTGATTCCTCTTTTTTGAATAGAAGGTTGTGAACAAACACTCATAAATTCAGCAAACATCTTTCCTAAATTTCCGCATTGAGTAGTCACTTCCTTTAGCTCTTTCCGAATTTCGGCTATCTCTGAATCCTTTGCTGCATCGGTTTCGTTGGTTGTACCAAATTGATGTATATTTTCCACCATAGTATTCAACAGCTTCCTCGCTTCTTCAGGGGTTTTGAATGTAAGTCCTCCTCCACTGGCAGCATCGACATAAGTGGGATCTTCATAGATAAGGCCATCATAAGAGTGTTGAATCAAAAGTGTTTTGCTGATGTTGTGGTAAGGGCAACGTTGCGCAGATCTGGTTGTATCTCTCCCAATATTGGTACCACTTTTCGCCTTGCAATTGTTGACAAGTGTTGATCTTTCTTCTGACATCAGCACGCTTAGCTTCTGGAAAATATTTGTTCAAAAATATTGTCTCCATCTCTTTCCAAGATTTTATAGATTTGGGTGGTAGTCTTAAGAACCATTCTTTTGCCTTTCCGTCTAATGTGACAGGAAAAGTTCGAAGTTTTAAGTCCTCTTCAGGCATCCCAGTGATTGTAGCACACTTCAGAAAGAAACTTTGCAGATGTTCATGAGGATTCTCATGATGTTCTCCTTGAAAAATCGGCAACATACGGATTACTCCAGGCTTCAGTTTGTAGGACATATCCATGGCTGGATAGTCGATACAAAGGGGCGGCAATTCACAGTTGAAATTCAGCTCTCGTAACGTCTGTGATTGCTCCATCGAATCTATTCTGCAAAACAAAGATGATCAAGTGCAAATCTAATAGAAAATAAAACAAGAGAAAAAGAAAATTAAACACAATCTCCACGGCAACGGCGCCAAAATTATGATCGTGTCGTCAATGACCATAAAATAAATAATTATCCCAACAATTACTAACTAAACTAGCTAGGGCAAGTAGGGGTCGATCCCACAGAGAGAACGGCTCTTCCTTTTCTCAAACAAAACAAATTAATAAAGAGAATTTAAAGAAGAATTAAAATTAAATCTTAACTAAGTAAATTAACTACGAAAGCAATCAAGAAAATAAAAGAAAACAATTAATCAAAAGCAGTGAATAATATCGAAAATAACAATTAAATAGAAACAACCTCCAACATAGAATTAATATCCCTTTTGACAACAATAACATGGATCATCAATATCTAAAGATTATGAGAACCTTGAATAGCTTGTCGGACTTAACCTAAATTACCTTAATTACCGATTAAAGTCAATCTATCCCTTTTACTCTTTCAGCAATCAATTACTTTCTTAGGGCTTAGAGATCACTTAGGAATAAAGCATTAAGAACAAGTAATTTAATAACAAACACAATGAGAAATTTCTCGCCCATTGATTCTTTTCTCTCTTGGATGGAGGATTAATTCACATCCAATTGCTACATAAAATTAAGCTGGAGTGATTAATTCACAACCTAATCTAGCTAATGCTAACTCAATTTATCATGAAAGTGTCGACCCAATCAATCAAAACAAGCAACATAGAATTCATACAGAGATCTAAGAAATACTCAAATAAATTCTCATATAAAAGCACAAAATCTCACCATGGAATTAGTCAAGAGATCAATTAAATTCTACATTGGAGAAAAGAAAAGATTACTCACTCATAAATTGAGTGATCATCCACAAATAAGAAGAAAAGAACTTATCTATAGAGGAGGAAGAGAGAGGGGCGGCGGCTCCTAGGGTTTTTCTCCTCCAAACCTTCAACTAAACAATATATCTTATGAAGAATAAAATTACTTACAAAATCTAGACCTAAGGTGGCTATTTATAGTGGAGAAACAAGGGTAGGGCGGTTTAGGGCTGTCTTGGACTCCAAGTAGGATTAGGTGTCATCCTAGAATAGAATCCAAGTCAAAATAGGATTCTGGAATTTTCTGGATTTCTGCAGAAACTTCACTGGCAGATTCGGGCTTGAAATCGGCAGAATTGGGCTTCAGACTTCAAAGGAAAGTTGTAGAGCTCGGAGTTAGCTTTCCAACGAGTACTCATGGGCTTAAAACGGACATCTGAGCAGAAAGTTATGGCCTTTCTACCGAGACTGCGCTGAAAACGGGCTTATATCGCAAATCTACGGGATTAATGCGGGATTTGGATATTCTTTTGGATATTGGGCCTACAAATTGGGATTTTAACTCCAATTATAGGTTTATATGGGCTAAGTATATTCCCATATAAATAATCCAAAATTCCTTAGCTTCAGGGCTTCTTCTGGGCTTGGCTTCAATCCTTTGTAATTTTAGCTCCAATCTTCAATTCTTGCTCCTTGAAATAATTCTTCAATGATCTTCAAATCTTCAAATTATCTTCAAGAAATCTTCAAACACGAACTTTGCATCTCCAAATCTATACTCAAAATTACTTTGCTAATATCTGTGTAAAAAGTAATCAAAAGAGCTCCAAAAGTAGTGAAAATAAGCAAATTCTCAATTTCACATCTCATAAAGACTAAAAACACAAATACTTAGAAAATAAGGTATAAATGCATATAAAAGTAGTAAAAAGTATAGAAAAATAGCTATAAAAATATGCATAATTTGAGCTCGATCAACCTAGTAAAGGAGTTAGCGTTACCTACCACTAAACACCCTAAACCCTATAGTTTAGGATGGTTCAATGATAGAGAAGAGATTAAGGTTAACAAACAAGTTTTAGTTTCTCTTTCTTTGGGCAGGTACGATGATAAGGCGCTATGTGACGTGCTACCAATGCAAGCATGCCATGTCTTACTTGGACGACCATGGCAATATGACAACAAGGTCCATCATGATGGTGAGACAAATAAGTATTCCTTTATGTGTGGTGAGCGTCTTATTACTTTGATTCCTTTATCACCTCAAGAAGCTTTAAAAGATCAAATAAAAGTGAGGGATGAATTTGCTAAATTGGAATCTGAATTTAGGACTAAAGAAAAGGGTAAGCTTGTTAGTACTAGTATGAATTGCGTTGAAAGTAAATCTGATTTGGTTGATAAGCATGCTAGTTCTAAGAAAGTTAATAAGGAGTGTATGTTAGTAAATATCTGTTTTGATCTTGCTTATGCTTAAATATACACTTGTGAGCACTAACCACGTGGAAAAAGAGCTTCCAAGCAACATTGTTTCTCTTTTGAGTGATTATGTAGATGTGTTTCCTGAGGAGATTCTTAGTTGGTTTACCACCAATTAGGTGGATTGAACATCAAATTGACTTCATCCCTGGGGCGCAAATACCTAATAAGCTAGCTTATAAAACAAATCCTGAAGAAACAAATGAATTGAAGAAGCATTGAATTATAGGAGGAATTGGAGAAGCATTGAAAGCCTTTTGCACAAACAAGCTTGTTTTTCTTGGTTTTGTGGTGTCATTGCAAGGTATAGAGGTTGATGAGGAGAAGATCAAAGCAATCAAAGATTGGCCAACTCGCACCAATGTTGGTCAAGTGAGATCTTTTCATGGACTAGCCGGATTCTATAGGAGGTTTGTTAAGGACTTTAGCACCTTAGCCGCACCTATTACAAGTGTGATGAAGAAGAATGCACCATTCAAGTGGGGAAAAGAACAACAAGAAGCATTTGAGACCTTGAAGGAAAAATTAACTAATGCTCCTTTGCTTGTTTTACCTAACTTTAACAATACTTTTGAGATTGAATGTGATGCATCAGGGGTTGGAATTGGAGCTATTTTAATGCAAGGTGGGAAGCCCGTTGCTTATTTTAGTGAGAAATTGAATGGGGCTGCATTGAATTATCCAACCTATGATAAAGAGTTGTATGCTCTTGTGTGGGCGTTGCAAACTTGGCAACACTACCTTTGGCCTAAGGAATTCGTGATTCATACGGATCATGAGAGCTTAAAGTATTTAAGAGGCCAACAAAAGCTAAACAAGAGGCATGCTAAGTGGAGCGAGTTCATAGAGAGCTTTCCTTATGTTGTGCGATACAAACAAGGTAAGGAGAATGTTGTAGCCGATGCTTTATCAAGGAGGTATGTCTTACTTTCCATGCTTGATTCTAAGTTTCTTGGTTTTGAGTATATTAAGGAATTATATGCTAGTGATGTTTACTTTAGTGAAATATTAAAAGCATGTGAAAATTCTGGCTTTGGAAAGTATTATAAGCATGATGGATTTTTGTTTAAGGAATCTAGAATGTGTGTGCCTTCTTGCTCTTTGCGCATATTGCTCTTGAGGGAATCGCATGAAGGGGGTTTAATGGGTCACTTTGGAGTTGATAGAACATATGATATATTGCATGAACACTTCTTTTGGCCTAAGATGCGACATGATGTAGGAAAGTATGTTGCTAGTTGCATTGTTTGTTTGCAAGCTAAATCTACTTCTAAACCTCATGGATTGTATACTCCTTTGCCTATTCCTCATGAACCATGGACTCATATTAGCATGGACTTTGTGTTAGGTTTACCTCGTTCTAGGAGAGGTAAAGATTCTATCTTTGTGGTTGTTGATAGGTTTTCTAAGATGGCTCACTTTATTGCTTGTACTAAAACGGATGATGCCATTAATGTAGCTAATTTGTTCTTTAAAGAAATTGTTAGACTACATGGAATGCCTAGGACGATTGTAAGTGATAGAGATGCTAAGTTCTTAAGTCACTTTTGGAGAACTTTATGGGCTAAGTTAGGTACTAAGTTGTTATTTTCTACTACTTGTCATCCTCAAACCGATGGTCAAACCGAGGTAGTTAATAGGACTTTGTCTACTTTGCTTAGGGCTTTAATTAAAAAGAACTTAAGAACTTGGGAGGATTGCCTACCTCATGTCGAATTTGCATATAATAGAAGCATACATAGCACCACTGGATGTTCACCTTTTGAAACTGTGTATGGCTTTAATCCTTTAACCCCATTGGAATTGTTAAGTTTACCTTTGAGTGTGCAAGTCGACATGGATGGACAAAGGAAGGCCGATTATGTTCGAGAACTTCATGCTAGGGTTCGAGCTCAAATTGAGAAGAAGACACAACACTACATGAAGAATGCTAACAAAGGGCGCAAGGAAGTCATCTTTGAACCCGGGGATTGGGTTTGGTTGCATCAAAGGAAGGAGAGGTTCCCTGAAAAGAGAAAGTCTAAGCTCTTACCTCGTAGAGATGGTCCATTCCAAGTCTTGGAGAGGATCAACAACAACGCCTACAAGCTAGATCTTCCTAGTGAATATGGCAATGTAAGTGCTACTTTTAATGTTTCAGACTTATCCTTGTTTGATAGTGATGCAGATTTGAGGACAAATCCTTTTCAAGGGAGAGGGGATGATGCACCAAGGGCTTATCATGGCTTAGAAGAACACATTCGAGCCAATGAAGATCAAGGAGATGTCATCGATGCTAGCTTGGAGGAGCATGGAGTTGGAGGCGCGAGTGACCGGCCATGCGACTTGGAGAAGCCCGGCCATCACCGGCCACGCGACATGGACATGTCCGGCCACAACCGGCCATCGCTTGGCGCACCAACCGGCCACAACCGGACATCGATTGGGTCATCCGGACAAGACCGGCCATTTGATCCTTTAGCCATTCCGCAAGGTCCAATGACTAGGGCTCGGGCTAAAAGGTTCAAGGAAGCTTTATTGGGTTTTGTTAGATCTCATCTTGGGGGTTTAGAGTCCATTGAAGAACATTTGGAAGGCATTGAAGTCGACATCACCAAGAATATTCCCATCGATTCCAAGGTGTTTACCTTACTTGAAATCGATGAGCATTAGACTTTGGCATTGTGTAATTCGGCCTCATGGGCCTTTATTCTATCTTAGATTAGTTAATTATTTAGTTTAGAAGACATTGGGTTGGGCCTTGTTTGACTAAGTCCAATCCTTGTTTAATGTTATTTACTTTTCCTAGTAGGACAAGGAGTAGGCTATTTCCTTGTTCTTTCCTTTATGTAATGTTTTCCTTTTAGTTTTAGGAGAAGGGTTATGCGTCCCGTACTACTATATAAAGGGACCATCCCCCTCTTGTAAACACAAGTCAAGTTAATCAATAAAGTTGAGAGGTTTATACCCATATCGATTTCTTTGGCTTTATTGTTCTAGTTTGAGCAAACTTAGGGTTCTTCATCTTGTAGAGTCCTAGCAAGCAATTAGGTTGAGATAACTTAGTTGTTTGTGAATCTTGTGATCTTGAGAATTCAATTGCAGGTCTAATTGAGTGCTTAAGGCCGACGAAAGAGGAGGGATAGCTTTGTGAAGATCATCGACATACAAGTCTAGGAGTTGAGGAAGTTCAAGTCGACTTTGGTGGATATTCAAAGGTTGGATTTGAATCTAATACAACTAGATTCGTATCAAAGATGGCTTGTGCGGCACGGGCTTAACCGGGCTAAGTCCTTGAGCAGCTTCCTTCGATGTATTGGTTATCATCTGGGCAAAATTCTCCATTATCTCGTATATGTCAGCAGTGCAGATATCGAACAGGGGAATATAGATAAGAGTGTCGACAGACAATCGATCAGAAGCTCTTAATCCTTGGTAGAAGATTTGAACCAATCTTCTTTGATCATAACCATGATGAGGGCGAGCAGCACATAGCTTCTTAAACCTTTGCCAAAATTGGGGAAAACTCTCCACTTTACGTTGAAGAATGCTTGCAACTTTAGCTCGATGTTCAAGGTCTATATCTTGCTTCTTGGTTGAATTGCTTGGTTGGTCGATCTTCAGGGGCGGTTGAACTACTTTGTTGTTGACTTCTGGCTCCTTCTTGGCTTCTTTCGCTCGATCTTTCTTCTCATGGGAGGTTGAAGATTTCGTCCTCCGAGATAATTCTTCAAGGGCATAGAATGCATTCTCCGGGGTTTTTTCATGCAGTGGTTTAATACTGAAAGATTCAACAAGAACTTGATCTTTAAGTCCTAATCCTCCATAGAAGAATTGGATTAAAATTCCTTCCTTGAATCCATGATCAGGGCAATCGGCACACAGCTGCTTGAATCTCCTCCAAAATTGGTGGAAAGTCTCGTTGTAGTGTTGTTGAATGTCCATTATCCTTTGTCTTCCTTTAGAAATTCGATCAGGTTTTGTTGATGAAGAATCTTCAATAGCTCCTTTCTTAACAAACTTAGAACTTATAACATAAACAAAATTGTTAGATTTCAACGGCACTTGAGATGAAATTCTAGGGTGGATGACTTCACCATCGAATTCCATGGTCAATGAACCATTGAATACATCAATCTTGGTATGAGAAGTCTTGAGGAAAGCTCTTCCTAATAAAAGAGGGCATTGATCTTTCGAATACTCCATATCCATAATGAATATATCGATAGGAAAAATTAGATGCTCAACTTTAATTAAGCTATTCTCTAAAGCACCGTTGGGATAAACCAAAGATCCGTCAGCTAATTGCAGAATAACCTCAGTATACTTCAAAGAACCAAGATTTAAAGATTTGTAGAAAGAATAAGGCATCACGCTTAAAGAAGCACCAAGATCAAGCATCGCATTCTTTATAATACTTCTTCCAATAGAACAAGTAATAAAAAACGTACCTGGATCTTTGCACTTAGGAGGTAAACTCTTTTGAAGCACAGCAGAGACATTAGCTCCAGCGTTTACCTTACCTTGTAATCTTTTCTTGTTGGTACAAAGTTGCTTGAGGAACTTTGCATAATTCGGAATCTGTTGAATGGCATCAAGAAGTGGGATGTTGACCTCAACTTTTCGAAATATCTCCAAAATATCTTGATCATCATCTTCTTTCTTCGACTTCTTCAATACTGATTGAAAAGAAATTAGGTTGGAATCGGTTTTAGGTTTGTTGGAATCACACACACCTTTTCCTTTGGGTTGAGTTACGGCATTGTCTTTGTTGGAATCTTCAATCGGCGCAGCTTCTTTGTTATTGGGTTCATCTTCAATCTTGATTTCGGCAGGCACTTGTAATTCTTTCTTGGTGTAGTTCGGCTCTCCTTCTTCTTGTTGATGTGCGGCAAGGTTTGGATAAGGGTCTTGCAACTCTTTTCCACTCCTTAAAGAAATTGCACTGACATTCTCTCTATGAGGTACCTTCGGTTGTGATGGAATCCTTTGTTGACCTTGTGTCTTGAGATCACTCAAATCACTAGCTAATTGGCTAATTTGTTTTCTCATCATCTCCATAGCTTCTTTGATTTGTTGTAACTCGACAGCTTGTGTAGATTGAAAATTAGGTCTTTGGAAATTCGTCCTTCCTTGATAGTTACCTTGGTTCCCATATTGTTGACTTGGTTGTTCAGGTCTCCAATAAGGTTCAGACTTCCTTTGATAAGCTCCTTGTAATCCCACGGCATTGACTCCTTGCTTGTTGTCTTCCAAAGTCGCACAAACCCTTGGCACACTAGAAAAATTCGCATGGAACAAATCAGTGAGCAAAGCGATTTGCTGATTCGTTTCTTGAAGTTGTTGCTCCAATAAGGTGGAATAGGTAGAAACTTCATTGATTCTTCTTGTAGGGCCTTCTCTTGAATAGTCTTCTCGATATCCAAATTGTTGAGTGTTTGCAACCATATTTTCCACTAAAGACCAAGCTTTGACAGGAGTTTTGTCTATGAAAGCTCCTCCACTTGCAGAATCGATGGAAGATCTGTCAAACGGTAGTAATCCTTCATAGAAGTACTGGATCAGCAACTGTTCATTGATTTGATGATTGGGGCAGCTAGCACAAAGTGTTTTGAAACGTTCCCAATATTCATGCATTGTTTCTCCATGGCGTTGCTTAATTCCACAAATCTCCTTCCTTATACTTGATGCTTTATGTGCAGGAAAGTACTTTTCCAAGAACAGCTTCTTAAGGCTCGTCCAAGATGTGATTGAAGAAGTGGGTAAAAGGTACAACCAATCTTTTGCTCGGTCCATAAGAGTGAACGGAAAGGTTCTTAACATGAATTGATCATCAGGAATACCTTGAATACTTGTAGATGCGCAGGCAATCTGGAAATCAGTAAGATGTCGGTGAGGATCTTCTCCAGGCAAACCGTGAAATTTGGGTAAAATCTTAATAAATCCAGATTTAATCTCAAAGTTTTCAGTTGTATTTGGATATTGAATGGCTAAGCGTTTGGTGTTGACGTTTGGTGCAGCTATCTCCATAAGAGTTTTGGGTTGTTCTTCTTCAGCCATGTCTTCTGACGATGTTGAAACAGCAGATCTAGGAGAACTTGGTTGAGAACTTGAATCGGATGACTCCTCTTCTTGTAATCGGCTTTGTGTCTTCTTCTTCTTCTGAAATAGTGTTTTTTCAGGCTCAGGATTGAATTCTAAACCTTCAATACCACTACTTCTTGTCTTTGGCATGCAACTTCCTAGAAAAATCAAACAAAACTAAAAAGAAAAATTAGCAGTAACAGTTCTTAAAAATTAAAAAGCAGAAACAGAAAATAAAAATTTTTTTTATTTTAAAAAAAGAAAAACGGAAAAAGAAAAATTAATTTTTTTTTTTCAAAAATCGGAAACCCTAAAATTAAAAACGGAAAAATAATTTCTTTTTTTAGGAAAAATCGGAAAAAGGAAAAACCTTTTTTTTATAGAAAAAACGGAAAAAACAAAAAACTAATTATTGGATCTAATCTCTCTTCACTTTCTCTCAATTCAATTCCCTTCCCCGGCAACGGCGCCAAAATTATGATCGTGTCGTCAGCAATCATAAGATAATCCCCACAAAACCTAACTAAAGTAGATAGAGTAAGCAGGGGTCGATCCCACAGAGAAGGGTGAAGAACTTTTATTCCCAAGAACAAATCTTTTCCAAAAATTAGTTCTAAAACAGAAAACAGAGGATTTAAAATTATCAATTAAAAAGAAAGCAATTAAACTAAAAACTAAGCAAAGTAAATTAAATCTAAATCTAAATCTAAATCTAAATTATGGCAATTATAAAGCAAACAATAATTAAAAAAACATACTTCTTCTCCGGAAATGCGATGCTTGATCTAGGTGCTTCTTTAAGTGTGATGCCTTATTCTTTCTACAAATCTTTAAATCTTAGTCCTTTGAAGAATACTGATGTTATTCTGCAATTAGCTGACGAATCTTTGGTTTATCCCAAAGGTGTTTTAGAGGGGTATATATCACCTACAATTGCGGTTGCTGCAATCCTGCAATTGTAGGATGTGGCTTCCCTTATCTTGCCACGTTACCCCTTATTCCCTTTAGTGAACTGACGGCAAAACTTAAATTAACGTTTGTGAAGTCTGTTTTTTTTTTTTAATTTCTTTTTTCAGTTTTGGCTTTATTCTTTAACTTTTCTCATGCGCGCTAAAATTTATTCTGTCAAGTTTTTTCTTTTCTTTTTTCTTTTCTTATTTCTTATTTCAATTTAGGCTTTATTCACTTATAACTTCTCATGTGACTTCTTTAATGTTTTTCTTTTTCTTTTTTTTTTTCTTTTTCACTTCCCAAATTCGTTATTTTTTTGCCAAGACAAAAATTAAGACTATCAGTTCTACCTTATAAATTAAAACCCAAATCCATTACAAGTCTTGGTTTTTTGTCAAACAAAAATTTTCATATGAAAACCTATTAAAAGTCTAAAAATCTCATATATTTACTTGTAATTACTCAATTGCAAAAATAATCAATCAGCTAGTAGAAAGCTAGAATTCTCATTGATAATCTATAAAATTTGTCATTCGTGTAAGCACATAATCAATCAACAAGTTTAAACTTAATCACTTCTATATTATGCTAAGTAAATCAAAACACTTTTCATCAGATTACCAAAAAAAAAACACTTTTCAGTTTTCATCTCAAGATGTCATCAACTGCCAACTCTTCAAAGATGATTGAAATTACTACTACATCAAATTGTAGGAAGATCACTTTGGTTTGAAGGAAGCTCTTTGTCCCCAAAATGCTGGCCCTGAAATTGTTATGAAAGCAATTTATGAGACTTAAGTAGTCCTAAAACAATACAAAATTAAGAAATTGATTAATCCTTTTAATACCTGCATTGTTGGAGTTATAAGTTGGTTCAAGTTGCTTTGTCCAGTGTAGTAAATTGGCATACTACCATAAGGAAATGTATACCCCACACAAGGAGCCAAAAGTGGAAATGCTTGCCTTGCATTTGAGTCCTATACATTTAAAATATATAAATGGTGAGAAAGCTACGAATTAATGCAATGCAAACACATATCAGATTGAAAAATGTTAAAAGAAATGGTGAGATTCTAACCTGACCAATGAAAATAACATTTTGGGAACAAGGTTGACTGTTGGAATTTTTTTTCCTTTTTGAGTTCAGTTCAAGACAACTTTTGTATCTACGTTTGCCACGAGTTTTACCATTTTTCTTCTTCAATCCTTTCACATTCACAGATTTTGATCCATCCACAATATCAGATTCCTTAACACCATTTCCATAACCATTTGAACACATATCTTTGAAGTTGTTCACAGTTGCATTTTCAGAATCCGCTTGACCAACTTTTCTAAATGAAATCCTTTCCAACTCAAGCATTGCTTCTCTAAAAGTTTTGTTAAGAAAAGCACACCCTTCCTCTATTTCAGCAGCCCATGTTGTTAGCTTAATTGCATTCCGACTTAACTCCCTGAATCGATTCTTCATAGCTAACTTAGGGTCTTCTTCTATGTTGCTTCTACGAATTAATGAAACAAAATAATCGGAAATGGTGTTGTCCTGCTAGGCTGCTACCATTTATAAGGACACTGTCAAGGTTAAAGCTGTCTTTTTAGGATTCTAGTAGTTGGTTCCTTCTAAGCAGCAAGATTAAGGTATTGGCCAATGAATTGGAAGCTTAAATTTCTTTAGATAAAATATTCAAATCAGAACATTGATCATATATATCATTTTCAATCTGTTTAGCTGTTTTCTCTATCCATAGCAAACCAACAATAATATGGAAATGGTGACCACTCACTCAATTAATATGCTTTTAATTTTTTTCCTCTGGATATTATAGCAAGATGAAAGTCATGGTTCTGAAGAAATCAGTGAGAAAATTCTGATTCAAACATGGAAAATTTCAATGTTTTAACCCAAACATAATTCAAGCCAAGTACTTAAGTTTTCCAGACATGCAATTTTGTGATTGTCTGACAGTCTTGATTATTATTATTAGTATTTTTGTCTTCTGTTATTTGTTATTGTTTTTTTTCTCTGTTTCTAGCAACTTGTTCTGGCTGTACCGGATTTCATTAATTGTTCATTTTGAATAATGAAGTTGTCAGCTGTTTCAAGTTTGCAACAAACAGGAAGATATTTTTTTCCCCATTTAAATTGAGTAATGAGAATTATTATCAAATATTAATCTTTTTCTGTTAGCTACTTATGATCTTTTTTTGTTGTTGCTTAATTTCACAAGTTGCAGAGATTTTGAGGTATTTTTGTGATTAGTGATTTTTATTCTTTCAACTTCTTATAGATCATTATTCATCTTTTAACTAATAAATTTTCATGGTCAAAATTTTTTCATGTGGCTATTAGAATTAGCATATGGATTCAGCAATGCTTTGGTCAAGTTGAATTTCCTCCTATTCAGAGAATCACAGGGGACTTATGAAAAAAAGAAGACCCCATAAATGTATTTTTGTATTGAACCATTTGTATCAGCAAGATTATAGCACAAATATTCATTCAACGTGCTAATGTAATCCACCGTCAAATAATTGTTTGCAGATTCTTTTTAGTCTAAGCTAGTTTTCTATTTGTAAGCAAATTAAGCTTAGATTTCTTGTTCTTTATGTATATATATTTTCTGCTATTCTTTCTAAAATATCACTTGCCATTATTTATATATATATATATATATATATATATATTACATATCAAATTCTTCCAAATTCCAATCATTAGCCAGAGGTTAATAAAAATCTAAACAATTGGACTTCCTTAGTTGCAATTGTCTCATAATCCCTTTTAGTAGTTCATCCACTATGAATAAATTGTTCAATATATGGAGAAATTGTAATTAATGGTTACCATATATGGATTACCTTTATATTGGCATGCATCAGATAAGAGAATAAAACTTAAATCTTGGTGCCCAAAGATTGAATGGGTTATTTTTCACATGACAAAAAGCCAAGCAACTAGATATAAATAATGAAAGAATGAAAAGAAAAAGAACTGACCTTTGTACAAAAATAGCCGGGTTAAGAGTCTTAAAACATCATTGAAATCCCTCAGAAAAAAAAAGAAAGAAAGTGAGTAAGAATAAGACAAATATGAGATGGTTCTAACTTCTAAGTGACAATTTATCGAGCATGTTAAAAGCAATGAAAATACAACATTTTCCAGCAATTAATGGGTGACCCAAATGGAATTACAAAATATTAACTTTGGAAAGCGTTACCCATCCTTACCTTTTTAGTAATAAGTTCAAAATGTTTGTCAAACTAAGGCTTGCTTACGTCTTAGGAATTCTAGAAGAAATGACAGTGCTTGTGTAATGGCTATTAAAATTGCAGGTTAAAGAGTCAGTTTACTTTCTTCCATTTTTAGAAGGAGAAGGAATCGATTTAGAGGGAAATGGGGAGAGGGAAAAAAATTTTAGCGCGCATGAGAAAAGCTAAAGAATAAAGCCAAAACTGAAAAAAGAAATTAAAAAAAAAAAGACTTGACAGACGTTAATTTAAGTTTTGCCGTCAGTTCACTAAAGGGAATAAGGGGTAACGTGGCAAAATAAGGGGGAGCCACGTCCTACAATTGCAGGATTGCAGCAACCGCAATTGTAGGTGATATACACCCGTTTTAGAGAATATTTTAATTAAAGTTGAGCATCTAAGTTTTCCTATCGATATATTCATTATGGATATGGAGTATTCGAAAGATCAATGTCATCTTTTATTAGGAAGACCTTTTCTCAAAACTTCTCATACCAAGATTGATGTATTCAATGGTTCATTGACCATGGAATTCAATGGTGAAGTCATCCACCCTAGAATTTCATCTCAAGTGCCTTTGAAATCTAACAATTTTGTTTATGTTATAAGTTCTAAGTTTGTTAAGAAAGGAACCCTTGAAGATTCTTCATCGACATCACCTGCCCAAATTTCCAAAGGAAGACAACGAATTGCTGCTTTTCAACAACAAAAGGATGAGAATTTTTACCAAGCATGGGATAGATTCAAGATGCTTTGCGCCAATTGTCCTCACCATGGCATATCACAACAACTTTTGATTACCTATTTCTATGAAGGATTAGTAGTAGATGATCAAATTCTTGTTGATAGCATTGACAATATTCCCCTGTTTGATAGAACTCTTGATGCCGCATATGAAGCATTGGAAGCTTTGTCTAAAACAATTGAGCCCCCTAGCTTTAGAGAGAAGAAAGATCGAGCGAAAGAAGCCAAGAAGGAGAAAGAAGTCAACAACAAAGAAGTTCCACCATCCCTGAAGATCAACCAACCAAGCAATTCAACTGAGAAGCAAGATATAGATCTTAAACATAGAACTAAAGCTGGAAGTATTCTTCAACGCAAAGTGGAGAGTTTTCCCCAATTTTGGCAAAGGTTTAAGAAGCTATGTTCTGATAACCCTGATCGTGTCGTCAGCAATCATAAGATAATCCCCACAAAACCTAACTAAAGTAGATAGAGTAAGCAGGGGTCGATCCCACAGAGAAGGGTGAAGAACTTTTATTCCCAAGAACAAATCTTTTCCAAAAATTAGTTCTAAAACAGAAAACAGGGGATTTAAAATTATCAATTAAAAATAAAGCAATTAAACTAAAAACTAAGCAAAGTAAATTAAATTTAAATCTAAATCTATGGCAATTATAAAGCAAACAATAATTGAAAAAACATACTTCTTCTCCGATGGTATGAATCAATCAGATTAACTATGGATCATTGATTTAAAAGGTGAATTTAGCATCTTATCCTTGACTGACAACTGGTATAGGTTTCCCAACATGTATATTAGATAAGAGGCCGATTAAAGCTGCAGTTATCCCTTTTCTTCCTTCAGCAATCGATTACTTTCTTAGGGCTTAAAGATCGCTTGAGAACAAAACATTAAGTATAATTAATTTTACACACATGCCTACAAGTAGAACCATACGAAGAGAAATTTCTCGCCCTCCGATAGACAAATACCCATTAAGCAGCGATTAAACAAACCTAATTTGCTACATACAATCAAACTTGAGTGATTAATTCTAAGCTTGATCTAGCCATAGATCCATCCAATTACTTCATCAGTGGCCATATAACTCAAATAAGATTCAGAATCATAAAATTAAAACAGGGTTTTGACTACTATCATCAAGAACTTAACACAAAATTATAAGTATAGAAATCTCACCATAATCAATTGATTGAATTCACCAAAGGATCAGAAGTATTAAGGATTTAGCTACTCATGGATAAATTCATGAGAGGCATAAGAATACTTACAGGACTAGGAAGAGGAGGAATCTCCTCCATGAAACCCTAGGGACGTCGCACCCCTCTATGGCTAGAGTGGGTATCGACTTCTCCCTCTTCTAAAACTAGAGAAAAACCTAAAACTAAAGAAAGGTAGAAAAAGAGAATTATCTAAAATTTGTGATGTGTAAAAGTATGTGATTTGTGATACAGGAGGCGGCTATTTATAGTGGAGGAATAGGGTAGGACGGTTTAGCCTTGACTTGGACTCCAAGTTGGATTAGGTGTCATCCTAGAGTAGAATCCAAATTAGATGAGGACTCTAGAATTTTCTGGAATTTTCTGGAATCTGGCAGCAACTTTGACTTGAATTTCGGGCTTGAAGTTGGCAGATCTGGGCTTTGCACTTCAAAAGAAAGTTGTAGACCTCGGAGTTAACTTTCCAACGGCTACTCATGGGCTTAAAAGGGACATCTGAGCAGAAAGTTATGGCCTTTCTACGAAGACTGCGCTGAAACCGGGCTTATATCGCAAATATGCGGGATTATTGCGGGATTTGGATATTCTTTTGGATATTAGGCCTACAAATTGGGATTTTAACTCTAATTATAGGTTTATATGGGTTGTGTATATTCCCATATAAATAATCCAAAAATCCTCAACTTCAGGGCTTCTTCTGGGCTTGTCTTCAATCCTTTACAAATAAGCTCCAAATCTTTAATTTTTACTTCTTGAATTAATTCTTCAATTATCTTCAAATCTTCAATCACGAACTTCGCATCTTCAAATCTTCATTCCAAATGACAAAATCCATAGTTGAGTAAAAAGTCTCCAAAATAGCTCCAAAAAGAGTAAAAAAACAATAAGTTTTCACTTTTCTTGTCTTCAAGACCTAAAAACACAAATATTAACAAAATAGGGTAAAAAAACATATAAAAATAGTAAAAAGTATATAAAAATAGCTATAAAAACATGCATAATTTGAGCTCAATCAAACCCTCATTATGGTTATGATCAAAGAAGATTGGCTCAAAATTTTTACCAAGGATTAAGAGTTTATGATCGATTGGCTGTCGACACTCTTATCTATATTTCCCTGTTCGATCATAGCACTGCTGATATATACGAGATATAGGAGAATTTTGCCCAGATGTTAACCAATACACCGAAGGAAGCTGCTCAAGGACTCAGCCCGGCTAAGCCCGTGCCGCACAAGCCATCTTGCCCGGCCATCGACATCACATGGCCGGCCAACACCGGCCAAGGCTGCCCAAGCCCGCGCACCTAGCTCGGCTACAGCCCGGCCACCCGAGCCACCTGCCCGGACGAGCCAAGCCCTAGCCGCGCAACATGCCCGGATGAGCCAGGCTACTACTGCGCCTCCTGCCGGCCATGCCCGGCCTTGTCTGCTCAACCCGCGCCATGCCCCGCGCCAGTCGCTATGCCGCCCGTGCCATGTCAGGCCATGTCCGCACCAGTCCGCGCCACCAGCACTCCGCAGCCGGCCATGCGAGCTTCCTACCGAGCCGACATCAAGCAATGCCCGGGCTTGTCCGCGCACCATACCTGGCCATGCCCGGCTTATGCCGCGCCATCCGCGCGCCCAACTGTGCCACCACCGGTTACATCCGTGCCATCGCTAAATCATGCTGCTTTGATTTTTTCAAGTCTTGATAAAATTCAACTTGAAATTATCAAAATCATTGAAGAAAGTAGAGTTATTGAAGACCTGTTGAAGGATTACACCCAAAATTCCTTCACCCTTGAAGAATAACCTTCTTTAAGGCAGTCTAGCCAAAGACCTTAAAGAAAGGCGCTTATTGTGAGGCAACCCAATAATATTTTTACTAACCCATAATTTTTCTTTGTTTTATTTTCCTTTTCTTTTTTAGGATTTCCATACCAAAGGAGAAAAAGGAGCTTTCACCGATATGAAGAAATCGAATGGATCTTATGCTTGAATTAAACCCCTAAGTTTTCTTAAACCTTAACTCCATTTAATTTTTCTTGCAATGCTTTGATTGATTTTTCCTTGATATGCGATTCATATAGATATAGACATAGGTTAAATAGGATTTAAAAGATGCATATTTATTTTTGCTTTGATTTTCCATGCTTGTTTATACATTGGGGACAATGCATCTTTTAAGTGTGGGGGAGAGAGTCTATATGCATAAAATTGGTAAAATTGGCATAATGTTTTCGAAAATTTTGACAAAATATTTGAACTCTATATATATATTGAGTTATTGATTTGATTTCTGATTGAAGACTACCTTAGAATTTTTAAGAATGTTTGATTTATTAATTGATTTATAGTATGATATCTTATTTCTTAGATTAGGTATAATTGAAGTTTGTGATAATTGCTTACCATAGATTATTTCTATGATTGCCTATTTTTAGAACTTATGTTTAATTTTTATTGAAACTACACTTATGAGAGTATTTTATGAATATGTCAAAAATAAGTGTGGGGACTATCTATATTAGAAGGGTAGTTTTAAAAATCTTTTTCTTAAAAAAAAAGTGTTTTTTTTTTTCATGTAAGAGGAGTAGAGATATCTTTTGCCTTAAATTAAAATAAATCCATTGTTGTCACTCTTCTCTTTAAACAAAAGGAATTAGTAACCCTTGGGAAGAGGATAAGAGGCATGGATAGGCAGAAGTATTGTCCCTCTAGAGTGCTAGTAGCCTCAAAATAAAATAAAGGGCGTTAGTAACCCCTAAGCATTAACACTTTGAGGTTAGTAACCTCACTTTTCTAAAAAATTACCCTTTGAAACTCATTATAACCCATGCGAAATTCTTGATTTCTATTCATGATATGCAAATGTTTGAGTAGTGGAGATAAAGATGAAGACATAAACTTATAGGAAGAAGTAGTTATAGGTATGATAAATGATAAGTGATTAGAGCTACTTTGATTATGGTTACTTAAGAATGAGGATGCTTGCTATATCTTGATCTATTGAATTTGATACTCTTAATATTCTTTGTTATTCTATTTTCATAATTTAATTGATCCTTGATATATGTATGTATTCAAAGTTTTTCAAAAGATTTGAACATAAGTGCATTAGTTTAGATTAGTGAGTCTTAATTTTTGTTTGTCTACACTAGTTTGCTAGGGACTAGCAAAGATTTAGTGTGGGGGAAAATATGATCGAGCTAAAATTATGCATGTGTTTATAGCTATTTTTATATACTTTTTGCCACTTTTATATGTGTTTTTACCATATTTTGCTAGTATTTGTGTTTTTAGGTCTTGAAGACAAGAAAAGTGAAAACTTATTGTTTTTCACTCTTTTTGGAGCTATTTTAGTGACTTTTTACTCAACTATGGACTTAGCCATTTGGAATGAAGATTTGAAGATGCGAAGTTTGTGTTTTGAAGATTTATTGAAGATATTTTGAAGATTTGAAGACAATTGAAGAATTAATTCAAGAAGAAAGAATTGAAGATTTGAAGCTTATTTGCAAAAGATTGAACCCAAGCCCAAATGAGCCCAGAAGTTAAGGATTTTTGGATAATTTATATGGGATTATATTCGGCCCATATAAGTCCATAATTGGAGTTAAAATCCCAATTAATGATGATTGGACCCTCCAAAATATCCAAATCCCGTAATTTCCCGTAACTAGGCCTATTTGGAGTAGGATTCAGCGTAGTCTCGGTAGAAGGGCCATAACTTTCTGCTCAGATGTCCGTTTTATGCCCATCAGTAGCCGTTGGAAAGCTAACTACGAGCTCTACAACTTTCCTTTGATGTGCAAAGCCCAGGTCTGCCATCTTCAAGCCCGAATCTCAAGTCGAACTTTCTGCAGAAATCCAGAAAATTCCAGGATCCTATTTTGACTTGGATTCTACTCTAGGATGACACCGAATCCAACTTGGAGTCCAAGTTATGGCTAAACCGTCCTACCCCTATTCCTCCACTATAAATAGCCACCTCCTGTATCACAAATCACATACTACACAATTCTACACTAGATACATAGATATAGTTTTATTCTCTTTTTCTACCTTTCTTTAGTTTAGGTTTTCTCTAGTTTTAGAAGGGGGAAGTCGACAACCTCTCTAGCCATAGAGGGGTGCGACAACCCTAGGTTTTCAAGGAGGAGAAATCGTTCCTTCCTAGTCCTGTAAGTTCTCTTATGCCTCTCATAGATTTTCCTAAGTGCATGAGTAGCTAAATCCTTAATACTTCTAATCCTTTGGTGAATTCAATCAATTGATTATGGTGAGATTTCAATACTTATAATTTTGTGTTAAGTTGATGATAGTAGTCAAAACCCTGTTTTATTTCATGATTCTGAATCTTATTTGAGTTATGTGGCCACTAACGATGTAAGAGGAAGATCTATGGCTAGATCAAGCTTAGAATTAATCACTCAAGTTTGATTGTTTGTAGCAAATTAGGTTTGTTTAATCACTGCTTAATGGGTGTTTGTCTATCGGAGGGACAAAAATTTCTCTTCGTATGGTTCTACTTTGTAGGCATGTGTGTAAAATTAACTATTCTTAATGCTTTGTTCTCAAGTAATCTTTAAGCCCTAAGAAAGTAATCTATTACTGAAGGAATAAAAGGGATAACTGCAGCTTTAACCGGCCTCTTATCTAATATACATGTTGGGAAACCTATATCAGTTGTCAGTCAAGAATAAGATGCTTAATTCTCCTTTTAAGTCAATGATCCATAGTTAATTTGATTGAATCATACCATCGGAGAAGAAGTATGCTTTATAATTATTGTTTGCTTTATTAATCTGCTTAGATTTAGATTTAGATTTAGATTTAATTTTCTTTGCTTTATTTTTAGTTTAATTGTTTTCTTTATAATTGATATAATTAATCCCCTGTTTTCTAATTGATTTTTGGAAAAGATCTTTCCTTCTTTCTTTCTTTCATCATATAACCCTTCTCTGTGGGATTCGACCCCTACTTGCCCTAGCTAGTTTAGTTAGTTTATGTGGGGATTATTTTTATGATTTGCTGACGACCGATCACTCATGTTGAATTTGCATACAATAGAAGCATACATAGCACTACTAGACATTCACCTTTTGAAATTGTGTATGGCTTTAATCCTTTAACCCCATTGGATTTGTTGAGTTTACCTTTGAGTGTGCAAGTCGACATGGATGGACAAAGGAAGGCCGATTATGTTAGAGAACTTCATGCTAGGGTTCGAGCTCAAATTGAGAAGAAAACACAACATTACATGAAGGTTGCTAACAAGGGGTGCAAAGAGATCATCTTTGAACCCGGAGATTGGGTTTGGTTGCATCTAAGGAAGGAAAGGTTGCCTGAAAAGAGAAAGTCTAAGCTCTTACCTCGTGGAGATGGTCCATTCCAAGTCTTGGAGAGGATTAACAACAATGCCTACAAGCTAGATCTTCCAAGTGAATATGGCAATGTAAGTGCTACTTTCAATGTTTCAGACTTATCTTTGTTTGATAGTGATGCAGATTTGAGGACAAATCCTTTTCAAGGGAGAGGGGATGATGCGCCAAGGGCTTACCATGGCTTAGAATAGCACAATGAAGCTAATGGAGATCATGTCTCGGATAAACTTGGAGATAGCTCGGATTTTCAAGAAGTTGCTAAGGTTGATCCCGGTTTGAAAACAAGCTTAGAGGAGCTAGGAGATGATGCCATCGCATATGACCGGCCAAAGCATGGAGAAGCCGTGCCAAGGCATGGAGTAGCCGCGCCATCGCATAGGACCATGACCGGCCAAGATCGGCCACATGACCGGCCATCACATGGGAGCATCGCACAAGGCCGTTCACAACCCGGGCACAGCCGGCCATTTGATCCTTTAGCCATTCCACAAGGTCCAATGACAAGGGCTCGGGCTAAAAGGTTCAAGGAAGCTTTATTGGGCTTTGTTAGATCTCATCTTGGAGGTTTGGAGTCCATTGAAGAACAATTGGAATCGATGATCTTTAGTGCTTTAATTGTGTAATTCGGCCTCATGGGCCTTTATTCTATCTTAGTTTAGTTAATTATTTAGTTTGGACCTTGATTAGGGTTGGGCCTTGTTTAATTAAAGTCCAATCCTCATCAATTTTCCACTTGGTTGTATATAGTTTCTAGAATAGTCTATGTAAGCCGCCCTTATGGCTTTAGGATTGGGAGAGAGGTGCGTCCCCTACTACTATATAAAGGGACCATCCCCCTCTTGTAAACATAAGTTGAGTTGATTAATAAAATTGAGGTTTATTCACCCAAATTGATTATCTTAGCTTCATTGTTCTAGTTTGAGCAAACTTAGGGTTCTTCAATCTTGTAGAGTCCTAGCAAACAATTAGGTTGTGATTGCTTAGTTGTTTGTGAATCTTGTGATCTTTGGTTGATAATTGCAGGTCTAATTATTCATCTAAGGCGACGAACGAAGGAGGATTTATCTAGTGAAGATTGTCGACATACAAGTCTAGAAGATTTGGTGATTCAAGTTGATCTTTGGCGGTTCTCAAAGGTGGATTTGAACCAAATTGGAACTAGATTCGTATCAAGTGGTACTAGGGTTTCAAATTAATTTTGTTGAGTGCAAACACGAGAGCACACAAGGTATATAGACATACACTTGTGAGGAATTTTTGCTATTAACTTTCTTTTGTGTAGGTACAATGGAAGGAGAGCAAAATCAAGCCAATGACTGGGCAACCATGGTTAAAAATTTTGTGAAACGAATGTATAATCTTCCCCCAAGATATAATCAAAGTATGGATTGCTTTGATAATGATGTTAGTTTGACCAAGAAGAGCTTTACATCATCTAGTAGCTCATGGGAAACTCCTTACAAGCAAGATTTGAGGACAAATCTTTTTCAAGGGGGAGGGAATGATGCGCCCAAGGCTTATCATGGAGGGAATGATGCACCAAGGACTTATCATGGACTTGAAGACAAGCATGGAGAGCATGGAAAGGATGTGCATGGGCTACAAGGAAGCATGAAGATGCATGGAGACCATGGAGATATCGATAATCATGTTCCAAGCACTAAAAAGATGTCATTCGATCCATTGAAGATGCCTATTGGTCTGATGACTAGAGCAAGAGCTAAAAGATTTAAGGATGCACTCATGGGCCTTGATTGAAGTCATCTTGATGATATGAAGACCATTCAACTTCAATTGAAGAGCTTCGATGATGATTTGAGCAAGAAAACACCAATCAATTACAAGTTCATCACTTTGCTTGCTATTGATTCTAGATGGCCGGATTGACATCATGGCATGAGCCCATTAGCATTAGTTTGCTTTGTTTGGGCTTAATTCTATCTTAGATTAGCTTATTTTTAAGTTTAGTTATTTAATTAGTTTAGATGACATTGGTTGGGCCTTGTTTGACCAAGTCCAATCCTTGTTTAATTAAGTCATGTTATTTACTTTTCCTAGTAGGACAAGGAGTAGGCAATTTCCTTGATCCTTCCTTTATGTTATGCCGCCCTTATGGCTTTTGGATTAGGGGTTATACGTTATCTTTGCCTATATGAAGGCACAATCCCCCTCTTGTAAACACAAGTTAAGTTTTCAATAAAGATTTGAGGTTTATTCACCCAATTGATTATCTTAGCTTCATTGTTCTAGTTTGAGCAAACTTAGGGTTCTTCAATCTTGTAGAGTCCTAGCAAACAATTAGATTGTGATTGTTTAATTGTTTGTGAATCTTGTGATCATAAGAGTTCAATTGCATGTCTAATTGAGAGCTTAAGGCCGACGAACGAAGAGGAAGACTAGGTTAGGTTTATCGACTCATATAAGTCTAGAAGTATTGGTGTTTCAAGCTGATCTTTGGTAGGTCTGAAAGGTGGATTTGAATCTAACACAACTAGATTCGTATCATATTTACTAGGAAGATCTAGCTTGTATGCATTGTTGTTGATTGTCTCCAAGACTTGGAATGGACCATCACCGCGAGGAAAGAGCTTAGACTTTCTCTTTTCAGGGAACCTCTCCTTCCTTAGATGCAACCAAACCCAATCATCAGGTTCAAAGATGATCTCTTTGCGCCCCTTGTTAGCAACCTTCATGTAGTGTTGCCTTTTCTTCTCAATTTGTGCTCGAACCCTAGTGATACGAATCTAGTTGTGTTAGATTCAAATCCACCTTTGAATAGCCACCAAAGTCGACTTGAAACACCAATACTTCTAGACTTGTATGAGTCGATAAACCTAACCTAATCTTCCGCTTCGGTCGTCGACCTTAAGCTCTCAATTAGACCTGCAATTGAACACTTAAGATCACAAGATTCACAAACAATTAAGCAATCACAACCTAATTGTTTGCTAGGACTCTACAAGATTGAAGAACCCTAAGTTTGCTCAAACTAGAACAATGAAGCTAAGATAATCAATTGGGTGAATAAACCTCAAATCTTTATTGAAAACTTAACTTGTGTTTACAAGAGGGGGATGGACCCTTTATATAGTAGAAGGGTCGAGGCATATAACCCCTTGAACCTCCTCAAGGGCGGTTTACACATAAAGGAAGTAACAAGGAAATTACCGACTCCTTGTCCTACTAGGAAAAGTAAATACATAACTTAATTAAGCAAGGATTGGACTTAGTCAAACAAGGCCCGACCCAATGTTTTCTAAACTAATTAAATAGCTAATCTAAGATAGAATTAAGGCCCAATTGGCCGAATTACACAATGTAAGCCCTAAGGATCATCGATTGCAAGTATCGTGCACAACTTGGAATCATGGGATTATTCCTTTGCTTAATGTCTTCAATGCTCTCCAATTGATATTCAATGGTCTTCAAGCCTTCAAGATGAGTTCAAGCAAAACTTGTTAATTCTTCTTTGAATCTCTTAGCTCTTGCTCTAGTCATTTGACCTAAAGGCATCTTCAAAGGATCAAATGGCATCTTGATCGAGCTAAAATTATGCATGTTCTTATAGCTATTTTTATATACTTTTTGCTACTTTTATATATGTTTTTACCCTATTTTGCTAGTATTTGTGTTTTTAGGTCTTGAAGACAAGGAAAGGGAAAACTTATTGTTTTTCACTCTTTTTGGAGCTATTTTAGTGGCTTTTTACTCAACTATGGACTTAGTCATTTAGAATGAATATTTGAAGATGCGAAGTTCGTGTTTTAAAGATTTCTTGAAGATATTTTGAAGATTTGAAGACAATTGAAGAATTAATTCAAGAAGAAAGAATTGAAGATTTGGAGCTTATTTGCAAAGGATTGAAGCCAAGCCCAGAAGAAGCCCGGAAGTTAAGGATTTTTGGATAATTTATATGGGATAATATTCAGCCCATATAAGTCCATAATTGGAGTTAAAATCCCAATTAATGCCGATTGGACTCTCCAAAATATCCAAATTAACCCCATGAGTAGCCGTTGGAAAGCTAATTCCGAGCTCTACAACTTTCCTTTGAAGTGCAAAGCCCATATTTGCCATCTTCAAGCCCGAATCTCAAGTCAAAGTTTCTGCAGAAATCCAGAAAATTCCAGGATCCTATTTTGACTTGGATTCTACTCTAGAAAGACATTTAATCCAACTTGGAGTCCAAGTCAAGGCTAAACCGTCCTACCCCTATTCCTCCACTATAAATAGCCACCTCCTGTATCATAAATCACACACTACACAATTCTACACATAATTCTCTTTTTCTACCTTTCTTTAGTTTAGGTTTTTCTCTAATTTTAGAAGGGGGAAGTCGACACCCTCTCTAACCATAGAGGGGTGCGACAACCCTAGGTTTTCAAGGAGGAGAAATCGTTCCTCCTTAGCTCTGTAAGTATTCTTATGCCTCTCATGGATTTTCCTAAGTCCATGAGTTGCTAAATCCTTAATACTTCTAATCCTTTGGTGAATTCAATCAATTGATTATGGTGAGATTTCTATACTTATAAATTTTGTGTTAAGTGCTTGATGATAGTAGTCAAAACCCTGTTTTATTTTATGATTCTGAATCTTATTTGAGTTATGTGGCCACTAACGATGTAAGAGGAAGATCTATGGCTAGATCAAGCTTAGAATTAATCACTCAAGTTTGATTATTTGTAGCAAATCAGGTTTGTTTGATCGCTGACTGATGGGCGTTTGTCTATGGGAGGCCGAGAAATTGTTCTTCGTATGGTTCTACTTTGTAGGCATGTGTGTAAAATTAATTATCTTAATGCTTTGTTCTTAAGTAATCTTTAAGCCCTGAAAAAGTAATCGATTGTTGAAGGAATAAAAGGGATAACTGCAGCTTTGACCGGCCTCTTATCTAATATACATGTTGGGAAACCTATACCAGTTGTCAGTCAAGAATAAGAGACTTAATTAACCTTTTAAGTCAATGATCCATAGTTAATCTGATTGAATCATACCATCGGTGAAGAACTATGCTTTATAATTATTGTTTGCTTTATTAATTTGCTTTAGATCTAGATTTAATTTTATTTGGTTTATTTTTAGTTTAATTGTTTTCTTTATAATTGATATAATTAATCCCCTATTTTCTAATTGATTTTTGGAAAAGATCTTTCTTTCCTTTGATAATTATAACTGTTCTCTGTGGGATTCGACCCCTACTTGCCCTAGCTAGTTTAGTTAGTTTATGTGGGGATTATTTATATGATCCCTGCACGACACGCCATAAATTTTGGCGCCGTTGCCGGGGAAGGGAATTGAAGGGAAGTGAAGCGAGATTAGATCCAAGAATTAATCTACTCTAAAAAATAAGTTTTTCCTTTTTTCCGATTTTTCTAAAAAAAAAATTATTAGTGTTTCACATTTTTTTTTTAAAATAAAGTTTTTCTTTTCCGTTTTTCCTTTTAAAATAAAAAAAATTTATTATTTCTGTTTTGCTTTTTAATTTTTTTTTTATTTAAGAACTGTTACTGCTAATTTTTCTTTTTAGTTTTCTTCTTGTTTTTTCTAGGAAGTTGCATGTCAAAGACAAGAAGTAGTGGTATTGAAGGTTTAGAATTCGATCCTGAGCCTGAAAGAACACTATTTCAGAAAAAGAAAGAGACACAAAGCCGATTACAAGAAGAGGAGTCAACCAATTCAAGTTCTCAACCAAGTTCGCCTAGATCTGCTGTTTCAACATCGTCAGAAGACATGGCTGAAGAAGAACAACCCAAAACTCTGAGAGAGTTAGCTGCACCAAACGTCAATGCCAAACGCTTAGCCATTCAATACCCAAATACAACTGAAAACTTTGAGATTAAATCTAGATTTATTCAAATTTTACCCAAATTTCACGGTTTGTTAGGAGAATATTCTTCATCGACATCACCTGTCCAGATTTCCAAAGGAAGACAAAGAATTGCTGCTTTTCAACAACAAAAGGATGAAAATTTTTACCAAGCATGGGACAGATTTAAGATGCTATGCGCCGATTGCCCTCACCATGGCATATCACAACAACTTTTGATTACCTATTTCTATGAAGGATTAGGAGTAGATGATCAAATTCTTGTTGATAGCATCGACAATATTCCCTTGTTTGATAGAACTCCTGATGCCGCATATGAAGCATTGGAAGCCTTGTCTAAAGCAATTGACCCCCTAGCTTTAGAGAGAAGAAAGATCGAGCAAAAGAAGCCAAGAAGGAGAAAGAAGTCAACAACAAAGAAGTTCAACCATCCCTGAAGATCAACCGACCAAGCAATTCAACTCAGAAGCACGATATAGATCTTAAACATAGAACTAAAGTTGGAAGCATTCTTCAACGTAAAGTGGAGAATTTTCCCCAATTTTGGCAAAGGTTTAAGAAGTTATGTGCTGCTCATCCTCATCATGGTTATGATCCAAGAAGATCAGCTCAAAACTTCTACCAATGATTAAGAGCTTCTGATCGATTGTCTGTCGACACTCTTATCTATATTCCCCTGTTCAATTATAACATTGCTGACATATATGAGGTATTGGAGAATTTTGCCAGATGTTAACCAATACACCGAAGGAAGCTGCTCAAGGACTCAGCCTAGCTAAGCCCGTGCCGCACAAGCCAGTATGCCCGGCCACAGCCCGGCCATCGACATCACATAGCCGCCCAACACCAGCCTAGACCATGCCAGCCCGTGCGACGACACCGGCCAGTGCTGCATGCCCGGCCATGCCCGGTTAATGCTGCACAGCCACCCAAGCCTAGCCTGCTCCATGTCGCACCAATCCGCGCCACCAGCACCGCACAGCCGGCCAAGTCTATGGTTTGCCGAGCCATCCCCGCGCCAGTCGCTATGCCGCCCGTGCCATGCCCGGCCTTGTCCGCGCACCATGCCCGACCTATGCCGCCCCATCCGCGCGCCCAACCGTGCCACCACCAGTTATATCCGTGCCATCGCCAAATCATGCTGATTTAAGTGCTTTGATTCTTTCAAGTCTTGATAAAATTCAACTTGAAACTATCAAAATTATTGAAGAGAGTAGAATTATTGAAGACCTGTTGAAGAATTACACCCAAAATTCCTTCACCCTTCAAGAATAACCTTCTTTAAGGCAGTCTAGCCAAAGACCTTAAAGAAAGGCGCTTATTGGGAGGCAACCCAATATTTTTACTAACCCTTAATATTTCTTTGTTTTATTTTTCTTTTCTTTTTTAGGATTTGCATACCAAAGGAGAAAAACGAAGCTTTTCACCGATATGAAGAAATCGAATGGAGCTTATGCTTGGACTAAACCCCTAAGTTTTCTTAAACCTTAACTCTATTTAATTTTTCTTGCAATGCTTTGATTGATTTTTGCTTGACATGTGATTCATATAGGTTATATAGGTTAATTAGGATTTAAAGGATGCATAACTATTTTTGCTTTGATTTTCCACACTTGTTTATACATTGGGGACAATGTATTTTTTAAGTGTGGGGGAGAGAGTCTAATTGCATAGAAAATGGGCATAATTTTTTTCGAAAATTTTGACAAATTTTTGATTTAATATGCTTATATTGAGTTATTGATTTGATTATGATTGATGATTACTTTGAATTTTTAAGAATGTTTGATTCATTGATTTATTTATAGTATGATATCTTATTTCTTAGATTAGGTATAATTGAAGTTTGTGATAATTGCTTACCATAGATTATTTCTATGATTGCCTATTTCTAGAACTCATGTTTAATTTTTATTGAAACTACACTTACGAAAGTATTTTATGAATATGTCAAAAATAAGTGTGGGGGACTATCTATATAGAAGGGTAGTTTTAAAAATCTTTTTCATAAAAAAAAAAAGACTGTTTTTCATGCAAGAGGAGTAGAGATATCTTTTGCCTTAAAAATTAAAAAAAAAATCCATTGTTGTCACTCTTCTCTTTAAACAAAAGGAGTTAGTAACCCTTGGGAAGAGGATAAGAGGCATGGATCGGCAGAAGTATTGTCCCTCTAGAGTGCTAGTAGCCTCAAAATTAGAAATAAAGGGTGTTAGTAACCCCTAAGCATGAACACTTTGAGGTTAGTAGCCTCACATTTCTAAAATCAATTACCCTTTGAAAAATCATTATAACCCATGTGAAATTCTTGATTTGTATTCATGATATGCAATTGTTTGAGTAGTGGATATAAAGATGAAGACATAAGCTTATAGAAAGAAGTTGTTATAGGTATGATAAATGATAAGTGATTAGAGCTACTTTGATTATGGTTACTTAAGAATAAGGATGCTTGCTATATCTTGATCTATTGAATTGGATACTCTTAATATTCTTTGTTATTCCGATTTCATAATTGAATTGATCCTTGATATATGTATGTGTTCAAAGTTTTTCAAAAGACTTGAACATAAGTGCATTAGTTTAGATTAGTGAGTATTAATTTTTGTTTGTCTACACTAGTTTGCTAGGGACTAGCAAAGATTTAGTGTGGGGGAAATATGATCGAGCTAAAATTATGCATGTTTTTATAGCTATTTTTATATACTTTTTGCTACTTTTATATATGTTTTTACCCTATTTTGCTAGTATTTGTGTTTTAGGTCTTGAAGACAAGGAAAGTGAAAACTTATTGTTTTTCACTCTTTTTGGAGCTATTTTAGTGACTTTTTACTCAACTATGGACTTAGTCATTTAAAATGAAGATTTGAAGATGTGAAGTTCGTGTTTTGAAGATTTCTTGAAGATATTTTGAAGATTTGAAGACAATTGAAGAATTAATTCAAGAAGAAAGAATTGAATATTTGGAGCTTATTTGCAAAGGATTGAAGCCAAGCCCAGAAGAAGCCCGGAAGTTAAGGATTTTTGGATCATTTATATGGGATAATATTCAGCCCATATAAGTCCATAATTGGAGTTAAAATCCCAATTAATGTCGATTGGACTCTCCAAAATATCCAAATTAAGCCCATGAGTAGCCGTTGGAAAGCTAATTCCGAGCTCTACAACTTTCCTTTGAAGTGCAAAGCCCAGATATGCCATCTTCAAGCCCGAATCTCAAGTTGAAGTTTCTGCAGAAATCTAGAAAATTCCAGGATCCTATTCTGAATTGGATTCTACTCTAGGAAGACATCTAATCCAACTTGGAGTCCAAGTCAAGGCTAAACCGTCCTACCCCTATTCCTCCACTATAAATAGTCACCTCCTGTATCACAAATCACACACTACACAATTTTACACCTGATTCTCTTTTTCTACCTTTCTTTAGTTTAGGTTTTTCTCTAGTTTTAGAAGGGGGAAGTCGACACCCTCTCTAACCATAGAGGGGTGCGACAACCCTAGGTTTTCAAGGAGGAGAAATTGTTCCTCCTTAGCTCTGTAAGTATTCTTATGCCTCTCATGGATTTTCCTAAGTCCATGAGTAGCTAAATCCTTAATACTTCTAATCCTTTGGCGAATTCAATCAATTGATTATGGTGAGATTTCTATACTTATAAATTTTGTGTTAAGTTCTTGATGATAGTAGTCAAAACCCTGTTTATTTTATGATTCTGAATCTTATTTGAGTTATGTGGCCACTAACAGTGTAAGAGAAAGATATATGGTTAGATCAAGCTTAGAATTAATCACTCAAGTTTGATTGTTTGTAGCAAATCAGGTTTGTTTGATCGCTGCCTGATGGGCGTTTGTCTATTGGAGGCCGAGAAATTGTTCTTCGTATGGTTTTACTTTGTAGGCATGTGTGTAAAATTAATTATCTTAATGCTTTGTTCTTAAGTAATCTTTAAGCCCTGAAAAAGTAATCGATTGTTGAAGGAATAAAAGGGATAACTGCAGCTTTGACCGGCCTCATATCTAATATACATGTTGGGAAACCTATACCAGTTGTCAGTCAAGAATAAGATGCTTAATTAACCTTTTAAGTCAATGATCCATAGTTAATCTGATTGAATCATACCATCGGAGAAGAAGTATGCTTTATAATTATTGTTTGCTTTATTAATTTGCTTTAGATCTAGATTTAATTTTATTTGCTTTCTTTTTAGTTTAATTATTTTCTTTATAATTGATATAATTAATCCCCTATTTTCTAATTGATTTTTGGAAAAGATCTTTCTTTTTTTTTGATAATTATAACCCTTCTCTGTGGGATTCGACCCCTACTTGCCCTAGCTAGTTTAGTTAGTTTATGTGGGGATTATTTTTATGATTTCTGACGACCGATCACATCTTTGGTGAGATTCCTCCATCCAATGGCATCTTTGGCGCGATTCCTCCATCCATTGATGTCTTTGGTGTGATCCGATCTCCGGCTTGCTCCTCCAAGCTTCCTTGCACTCCTTGATCATCCTTTACATGATCTCCCTTAGCTCCATTGTTCTCTTCAAGACCATGATAAGCCCTTGGCGCATCATCCCCTCTCCCTTGAAAAGGATTTGTCCTCAAATCTGCATCATTAAATGTAGCACTTACATTGCCATATTCACTAGGAAGGTCTAGCTTGTAGGCATTATTGTTGATCCTCTCCAAGACTTGGAATGGACCATCTCCACGAGGTAAGAGCTTAGACTTTCTCTTTTCAGGGAACCTCTCCTTCCTTGGATGCAACCAAACCCAATCTCCAGGTTCAAAGATGATCTCTTTACGCCCTTTGTTAGCATTCTTCATGTATTGTTGTGTTTTCTTCTCAATTTGAGCTCGAACCTTTGCATCAAGATCCTTAACAAAGTCGGCCTTTCTTTCACCATCCATGTCAATTTGCACACTCAAAGGTAAATTCAACAAATCCAATGGGGTTAAAGGATTAAAGCCATACACATATTCAAAAGGTGAATGTCCAGTAGTACTATGTATGCTTCTATTGTATGCAAATTCAACATGAGGTAGACAATCTTCCCAAGTTCTTAAGTTCTTCTTAATTAATGCCCTAAGCAAGGTTGACAAAGTCCTATTAACTACTTCAGTTTGGCCATCGGTTTGAGGATGACAAGTAGTTGAAAATAACAACTTAGTACCTAACTTAGCCCATAAAGTACTCCAAAAGTGACTTAAGAACTTAGCATCTCTATCACTCACAATCGTCCTAGGCATTGCATGTAGTCTAACAATCTCCTTAAAGAACAAATTAGCTACATTGATGACATCATCCATTTTAGTGCATGCAATGAAGTGAGCCATCTTAGAAAACCTATCAACAACCACAAAGATAGAATCTTTACCTCTCTTAGAACGAGGTACACTGATGCGCCAAGGGCTTATCATGGTCTTGAAGAGCACAATGGAACTAATGGGGATCATTCCTCGGATAAACTTGGAGATGTCTCGGATATTCAAGAAGCTGCTATGGTTGATCCCGGTTTAAAAGGAAGCATGGAGGAGCATGGAGAGGATGCCATCGCACAAGACCGTCCATTGCATGGAGGGATCGCACATGACCGGCCATGGCATGGGCCAATCACACAAGACCGGGCACAATCGGCCATTTGATCCTTTATCCATTCCATTAGGTCCTATGACAAGGGCTCGGGCTAAAAGGTTCAAGGGAGCTTTATTGGGCTTGGTACAAACTCATCTTGGATGTTTGAAGTCCATTGAAGATCAATTGGAGAGCATTGAAGACATCAAACCAAGGAATATTCCCAACGATTCAAAGCTATGCACATTACTTGAAATCGTTGAGCCTTGATCTTATCATTGTGTAATTCGGCCAATTGGGCCTTAATTCTATCTTAGTTTAGTTAATTATTTAGTTTGGACCTTGATTAGGGTTGGGCCTTGTTCAATTAAGCCCAATTCTCATCTATTTTTCCTAGTAGTTGTATTTTAGGATAGTTTCTGGAATAATCTAGGAGTAAACCGCCTAGACCCATGCATTCAATGCCAAGGGCGGTTTAAGGGGGTTTATGCGTTGGTTATGTGCCTATATAAGGCCACCAATAGCTCTTGTAAACATAAGTTGAGCTGATTAATAAAGTTGAGGATTATTTTCCCAAATTGATTATCTTAGCTTCATTGTTCTAGTTTGAGCAAACTCAGGGTTCTTCAATCTTGTAGAGTCCTAGCAAACAATTAGGTTGTGATTGCTTAATTGTTTGTGAATCTTGTGATCTTAGGTGTTCAATTGCAGCTCTAATTGAAGACTTAGGGCCAACGAACGAAGATAGCTTGCTTTGTGAAGGTTGTCGACATACTTGTCTAGAAGTTGAAGAAGGTCAAGTAGATTCTTGGCGGGTCTCAAGGATAGATTTGAATATAATACAACTAGATTTGTATCAATTGGTAATCAGAGCATAGGTTGTCATCTTCAATCGGTAAATCTATCCTTCTTTTCATCATTCATCAAGTTTTCATCCATCAAAATTCATCAAAGTTCTTATCGCACCACCTTCATGAAAAATCCAAAAATTCAGAAATTTTGAAAATTCATAGCTGATTCATCTTGACTTTGTTTGCATTGAAATTTTAGATTTAGAGTCCTTATAACTAGTCGTTATATCGAAAAATATGAAAAAAAATAAAAAAAATTTAAAAAATTTCGACCAGAAACTTGTGATTTTTGTCCCGGATTCGTTTGAGCTCGGGAAGCTGTGAAATTTGAGCTATAGACTTCATTTAGTGTGATCTTTCTGGGAAAAATACTGAAAAAATTCAAAAAAAATCTGTAGCTCTAATCGCAATTTTGGGTTATAGGGTTTAACCTAGGTTATTTGGGAATTAGGGTTTATCTTGTGCAATTGATTCAATTTATTGCAATTGACCCTAACTGATTGTGTGAATGAGATTCTTGGGTTGCTTTTGCTGTGAATTGAGATTTAAATTGAAGAATTTCAGATTACAAACCCTATTGGATACAAGTGGTACAAAATAGGAGATAAGTGGTACTAGGGTTTTGCTAATCGTTTGAATTGTTTGATTTGTGATTGAATTGAGTTTTTGTGCAGCAAGTTTGGAGAAGGAATTCGACATTAAGAGCCTGCATAAGTGGTTTTGTTTTGCTTTAAGATCACTTTCCTTTGATTCACAAAAATTTTGCTACTAATTGTTTGTTCCTCAAGTAGGTCACGAGAAGAAAGGGGTCTCTAGGAGTTGCTCTTATTAGGCCTATTGAAAGCTAGTAAAAGGCATAATCTTGTGAGATCATCAAGAGAGTAGTGGACCACCAATCCATAGGATTTGAGTGCAAATACGAGAGCACAAGTCAAAGGTAAAAACACACACACACACTTGTGAGGATTTTTACTACTAATCTTTGTTCTTTTTGTAGGTACAATGGGAGATAGACAAGAAGAGCAAAATCAAGAAGTAAATACAAATTTCATGTTGCAACAAATCATGCAACAACTTGGAACCATGACAACGAGATTGGAGGCATTAGAAACTCAAAATCAACAACTCAACAAGGAGCCAATGCCGCAAACAACAATGAAAGAGTTCAACCTCCACCAAGACAAGTTGTTCCTCGGATGGATCCAATGGAGAGATTGAGGCAACAAGAGCTTGGAGGTCAAGCAATCAATGAGAATATGTGGCCTAGGAGGGGAGTTGAAAGAGAAGAGCCTAAAGACAACATCAAGTATAAAATCCCTAAATTCAATGGGAGAGGGTCACCATCCGATTACTTGGAGTGGGAGTCGAAATTGGATATGTACTTTGATTATCACCCTCATGCCGAGCCAAAGAAGGTGCAAATTGCTACTCTCGAATTTACGGAGAATGCTTTAAATTGGTGGAATCAACTAGTGCAAGCAAGAAGAAGAAATTTGGAAAGGCCTATTGATACCTGGTTGGTGCTAAAAAGCTTTATAAGGAACAGGTTTGTTCCAAGCTTTTATACTAATGGTCTCTACCAAGAATTGCAATCTTTGAGGCAAGGAACAAGGAGTGTTGATGAATACTAATCCGAGATGATGTTATTGATGTCTAGGGCCGAAGTTGATGAAGCTCCACAAGCCACTATCGCAAAGTTTTTGGCGGGGTTGCGATGCGCCAAGGGCTTATCATGGTCTTGAAGAGCACAATGGAGCTAATGGAGATCATGTCTTGGATAAACAGGAGATGTCATGGATGTTCAAGAAGCTGCTATGGTTGATCCCGGGTTGAACACAAGCTTGGAAGAGCATGGGGTTGAAGGGATAGCACATGATCGACCATTGCTTGGAGAAGCCGCGCAACACCGGACACATGACCGGCCATCGCAAGGGCTATCGCATGGAGCAACCGGTCACAACCAGCCATCGCGTGGGGTAACCGGCCACAACCGACCAATGGATCCTTTAGCCATTTCGCAAGGTCCAATGACAAGGGCTCGGGCTAAAAGGTTCAAGGAAGCTTTATTGGGCTTTGTTAGATCTCATCTTGGAGGATTGGAGTTCATTGAAGATCAATTGGAGAGCATTGAAGTCGACATGACCAAGAATATTCCCATCGATTCTAAATTATTCACCTTACTTGAAATCGATGATCATTAGTTCTTATATTGTGTAATTCGGTCAATTGGGCCTTTATTCTATCTTAGTTTAGTTATTTATTTAGTCTAGAAGACTTTGAGTTGGGCCTTGTTTGACTAAGTCCAATCTTTGCTTAATTAAGTTATGTATTTTTTTTTCCTAGTACGACAAGGAGTAGGTAATTTCCTTGATCCTTCCTTCATGTAATGTTTTCCTTTTAGCTTTAGGAGAAGGGTTATGCGTCCCCTACTACCATATAAAGGGACCACTCCCCTCTTGTAAACATAAGTTGAGGATTATTTTCCCAAATTGATTATCTTAGCTTCATTGTTCTAGTTTGAGCAAACTTAGGGTTCTTCAATCTTGTAGAGTCCTAGCAAACAATTAGGTTGTGATTGCTTAATTTTTTGTGAATCTTGTGATCTTAGGTATTCAATTGCAGGTCTAATTGAAGACTTAGGGCCGACAAACAAAGAGAGCTTGCTTTGTGAAGGTTGTCGACATACTTGTCTAGAAGTTGAAGAAGTTCAAGTAGATTCTTGGCGGGTCTCAAGGATACATTTGAATCTAATAGAACTAGATTCGTATCAGGCTTCTTACCACACATGAAAGAATACTTATTGGTCTCACCATCATGAAGAACTTTGTTGTCAATTTGCCAAGGTCGACCAAGTAGTACATGGCATGCTTCCATGGGTAAGACATCACACAAAACATCTCCCTTGTACCTGCCCAAAGAAAGAGAAACTAAAACTTGTTTGTTAACACTAATGTCTTCTCTATCATTGAAACAACCTAAGCTATAGGGTTTAGGATGATTAGAAGTTGGTAGTTGTAACTCTTTCACCAAATAATCATTAACTATGTTTTTACAACTCTCTCCATCTATAATCACACTACTAGGCTTCCCATCCGCATACATCCTAGTGTGAAACAAATTCTCCCTTTGAACATCCCCTTTCACATAGGCACTCAAAGTTCTCCTATCAACCAAACTAATAGACATGGTGCCAAGTTGTTGAAGTATTTGTCGTAACATGGCAGCCGTGTTTAATTCTTGATTTTGCTCTTCTTGTTGGCCCTCCATGGTACCTACACAAAGAACAAAATTTAGTATTAAAAATTCCTCACAAGTGTGTGTGTATACCTTGATTTGTGCTCTCGTGTTTGCACTCAATTCCTATGGATTGGTGGTCCACTACACTCTTGATGATCTCACAAGATTATGCCTTTTACTAGCTTCAATAGGCCTAATAAGAGCAACTCCTAGAGAACTCCTTTCTTCTCGTGACCTACTTGAGGAACAAACAATTAGTTGCAAAATTTTTGTGAATCAAAGGAAACTGATCTTAAACCAAAACCAAACCACTTATGCAGGCTCCTTATGTCGAATTCCTTCTCCAAAATTGCTGCACAAAAACTCAATTCAAGCACAATTCAAATAATCAAATCGATTAGTAAAAACCCTAGTACCACTTGATCCAATAGGGTTTGTAACCTGTAATTCTTCAAATTAAATCTCAATTCACAACAAAAGCAACCCAAGAATCTCAATCACCAATGAATTAGAATTAATTGCAACAATACAATCAATTGCACCAAAAACCCTAATCCCTAAATCGAAAACCCTAATTACTCCAAGTTTCTGTAAAAAATCGATAACAGCACAGATTGTTTTGATTTTTTTCAATATTTTTGCCAGAAAGATCACACTAAAAGAAGTCTAAAGCTAAAATTTCACAGCTTTCCGAGCTCAAACGAATCCGGGACAAAAATCACAAGTTTCTGGTCAAATTTTTTTTTTTTGATATTTTTCGATATAACTACTAGTAATATGGAACTTAAATCTGAAATTTCAAAGCAAACAGAGTTAAGATGAATGGGCTATGAATTTTCAAAGTTTCTGAACTTTTGGATTTTTCATGTAGGTGGTGCGATGAGTGGGTAGTTGAATTTTGATGGATGAAAACTTGATTAATGATGAAAAGAAGGATAGATTTACCGATTGAAGATGACAACCTATGCTCTGATTACCAATTGATACCGAATCTAGTTGTATTAGATTCAAATCTATCCTTGAGACCCGCCAAGAATCTACTTGAACTTCTTCAACTTCTAGACAAGTTTGTCGACAACCTTCACAAAGCAAGCTCTCTTCGTTTGTCGGCCCTAAGTCTTCAATTAGACCTGCAATTGAACACCTAAGATCACAAGATTCACAAACAACTAAGCAATCACAACCTAATTGTTTGCTAGGACTCTACAAGATTGAAGAACCCTAAGTTTGCTCAAACTAGAACAATGAAGCTAAGATAATCAATTTCGGAAAATAATCCTCAACTTTATTAATCAACTCAACTTCACTTTTACAAGAGATATTGGTGGCCTTATATAGTGATAGGGTCAACCAAAATCCTAAAATAAATCCTAATTTTCGGCCAAAAATAAGGGCTAGGGAAAAACTAGTCCATACCCAAATAGGAAAAAGAAATAAAAGCATAATTAAACAAGGATTGGACTTAGTCAAACAAGGCCCAACCCAAATAACATCCAAACTTAAAAATAAGCTAATCTAAGATAGAATTAAGCCCAATCAAAGTAAACTAATGCTTATGGGCTCATGCCATGATGTCAATCCGGCCATCTACAATCAATAGCAAGCAAAGTGATGAACTTGTAATTGATTTGTAATTTCTTGCCCTAATCATCACGAAAGCTCTTCAATTGAACTTCAATTGTCTTCAAGTCTTCAAGATAAGTTCGAACAAGGCCCATGAGTGCATCCTTGAATCTCTTAGCTCTTGCTCTTGTCATCGGACTAATAGGTATCTTCAATGGATCGAATGGCATCTTCTTTGATACGAATCTAGTTGTAATTGGTCCAAATCCACCTTAGAGACCCGCCTAAGATCAACTTGAATCACCAAACTTCTAGATGTATATGTCGACAATCTTCACTTGATAAATCTTCCTTCGTTTGTCGGCCTTAGACCTCCAAGTCGACCTGCACTTGAACACCTATGATCACAAGTTTTCACAAACAACCAACCAATCACAACCTAATTTGTTGCTAGGACTCTACAAGATTGAAGAACCCTAAGTTTGCTCAAACTAGAACAATGAAGCCAAAAAAATTGATGTGGGTATAAAACCTCTCAACTTTATTGATTAACTTGACTTCTCTTTACAAGAGAATAAAAGAGCCCTTATATAGGGGAGGGGTTGGCCATAACCTACTCCAAACCCGAATCCTAATCCTATAAGGGGCGGCATAATT
>AWWV01013597.1:0-10020 GCA_001974805.1 Corchorus capsularis | reverse complement strand
TAACTCATTTTCTTTTGAGGACTTATCATCCTTCTTGATTGGAGTTTTCCATGAGCTTGATGATGACGAAAAGCTCTTCTTATTCCTCTTTACTTGACTCTCGGCCTTCAAAGCATGTTGAAGCAATTCCTCAACATCATAGTTTTGTTGCATCTCCACAATGTCATGAATTTCTCTATTCAATCCCGCCAAGAATCTAGCTATAGTAGCTTGTGGAGCTTCATCGATCTCGGCCCTTGACATCAACAACATCATCTCAGACTAGTATTCATCAACACTCCTAGTTCCTTGCCTCAAAGATTGCAACTCTTGGTAGAGACCATTAGTGTAAAAGTTTGGAACAAACCTGTTCCTCATATAACTCTTTAGACCTAACCAAGTATTGATCGGCCTTTCCAAGTTTCTTCTTCTTGTTTGCACCAATTGATTCACCAATTCAAAGCATTCTCCGTGAATTCAAGAGTAGCAATTTGTACCTTCTTTGGCTCGGCATGAGGATAGTAATCAAAATACATATCCAATTTCGACTCCCACTCCAAGTAATCGGATGGAGACCCTCTCCCATTGAATTTAGGGATTTTGTATTTGATGTTGTCCTTAGGCTCCTCTCTTTCAATTCCTCTCCTAGGCCGCATGTTTTCATTGTGAGCTTGTCCACCAAATTCTTGTTGCCTTAGTCTCTCCATGGGATCGATTCTAGCAATTTGTCTCGGTGGCGGAGGATGATCCCTCATTGTTGATTGCGGCATTAGCTCCTTGTTGAGCTTGCGGATTTCGAGTTTCCAATGCCTCCAATCTTGTTGTCATGGTGCCAAGTTGTTGTATGATTTGTTGCAACATGGCATTTGTATTCCCTCCTTGATTTTGATCTTCTTCTCTATCACCCATTGTATCTACAAAAAGAACAAAGATTAGTCAAGTGTGTGTGTGTGCTTATACCTTTGACTTGTGCTCTTGTGTTTGTACTCAAGTCCTATGGATTGGCGGTCCACTACTCTCTTAATGATCTCACAAGATTTGCCTTTTACTAGCGTCAATAGGTCTAATAAGAGAAACTCCTAGAGCACTCCTTTCTTCTCGTGACCTACTTGAGGAACAAACAATTAGTAGCAAAGTTATTTGTGAATCAAAAGAAAGTGATCTTAAACCAAAACAAACCACTTAATGCAGGCTCTTGATGTCGAAATTCTTCTCCAAGGTTGCTGCACAAAACTCAATTCAAACAATTCAAATAATCAAGTCGATTAGAAAACCCTACCACTTAATTCCAATTTTGTACCACTTGTCTCCAATAGGGTTTATGACCTGACATTCTTCAAATCAAATCACAATTCACAGCAAAAGCAATCCAAGGATCTCAATTACACAAACAATTAGAGTTAATTGCAACTAATTAGATCAATTGCACAAGAAAACCCTAATCCCCAAATTTCCCAAACTAAGAAACCTAGTTTCTGAAAAAAATTGATAACAGCACGGATTTTTTTGATTTTTTAAAATATTTTTCCCTGAAATATCACACCAAAATAAGGCTAAAGCTCAAATTTCACAGCTTTCGGAGCTCAAACAAATCCAGAACAAAAATCACAATTTTCTGGTACAAAATTTTTTTTGATTTTATTTTATTTTTTTTGTATTTTTCGATATAACTACTAGTTATAAGGAACTCAAATCTGAAATTTCAAAGCAAATAGATGCAAGATGAATCGGCTATGAATTTTTGAAGTTTCTGAATTTTTGAATTTTTCAAGAAGGTGGTGTGATGAGTGTTTGGGTGTGTTGTGATGGATGAAAACGTGATAATTGATGTATAGAAGGATAGATTTACCGATTGAAGATGACAACCTGCCTCTGGTACCAATTGATACGAATCTAGTTGTATTAGATTCAAATCCCCTTTGAATATCCACCAAAGTCGACTTGAACTTCTTCAACTCCTAGACTTGTATGTCGATGACCTTCACAAAGCTATCCCTCTTCTTTCGTCGGCCTTAAGTACTCAATTAGACCTGCAAGTGTCCGGGTGTAGCCGGGCATGGCCATGTCGCGTGGCCGGATCTCCAAGTCGCATGGCCGGTCACTTGTACTTCCATCTCCGTGCTCCTCCGAGCTAGCATCGATGACATCTCCATGATCTTCATTGGCTCCAATGTGTCTTTCTAAGCCATGATAAGCCCTTGTCGCATCACAAACCCTAATGCAACGCATTGATACTATGACTACTAGATTTGATGCTATGGCCAATGATATTCAACAAGTGAAGGATGGGCAAAATCAACAAGTTCAACCTCCTCAACAGAGAGGCAATGCCGCAAACAATGAAAGAGTTCAACCTCCACCACCAAGACAAGTTGTTCCTAGAATTGATCCAATGGAGAGATTGAGGTAACAAGAGCTTGGAGGTCAAGCTTACAATGAAAACTTGCAGCCTAGGAGGGGAGTTGAAAAAGAGGAGCCTAAAGACAACATCAAGTACAAAATCCCTAAATTCAATGGGAGAGGGTCACTGGCAGATTAGTTGGAGTGGGAGTCAAAATTGGACATGTACTTTGATTTTCACCCCTATGTCGAATCTAAGAAGGTGCAAATTGCTATCTTTGAGTTTACGGAGAATGCTTTGAATTGGTGGAATCAATTGGTGCAATCAAGGTGGAGAAATTTGGAGAAACCTATTGAAACTTGGTTGGAATTGAAGAGTTTCATGAGGAAGAGATTTGTTCCAAGCTTCTATGTTAATTCACTTTATCAAAGCTTGCAATCTTTGAGGCAAGGAACAAGGAATGTTGATGAGTACTACTCGAAGATGATGTTATTGATGTCTATGGCCGAGGTTGATGAAGCTCCACAAGCCACTATGGCAAGGTTTGAATAGAGATATTCATGACATAGTGGAGATGCAGCAACAATATGATGTTGAGGAATTGCTTTAACATGCTTTGAAGGCCGAGAGTTAAATCAAAAGGAATGGCACTAAAAAGAGCTTTGCATCATTATCAAGCTCATGGAAAACTCCAATTAAGAAAGATGAGAAAACTTTTAACAAAGAGAAGAAGGTGGCGCAAAAGGGAGCAAGCCCTAAAACCGATTCTAAGTCTTCATCAAGTTCTTCTTCTAAGAGTCATGTTAAGTGTTTTAAGTGTCTAGGATATGGTCATTATGCTAGGGATTTTGTTAACAAGAAGGTTATGTTTCTTAATAACTATGGTGAAATAGAGAGTGAAGATGAAGAATTTGCTCTAGGATCTAGCGGTGATGGAGATGATGAAAGGGGATTTGCGCAAGATGATGAGGATGATGATGATGGTGTTACACCGACACTCTTGAACTTAGTTGCAAGAAGAACTTTAAGTGCTTATGTTAAAGGAGATGTGCACAATCAAAGGGAGAATTTGTTTCATACTAGGATGTATGCTTGTGGGAAGCCTAGTAGTGTGATCATTGATGGAGGAAGTTGTACAAACATAGCTAGTGTGTACTTAGTGAAGGAGTTGTCGTTGCCCACTACCAAACACTCTAAACCCTATAGTTTAGGATGGTTCAATGATAGAGAGGATATTAAGGTTAACAAACAAGTTTTAGTTTCTCTTTCTTTGGGCAGGTACAAGGATGAGGTGCTATGTGATGTTCTTCCAATGCAAGCATGCCATGTCTTACTTGGTCGACCATGGCAATATGACAACAAGGTCCATCACGATGGTGAGACAAATAAGTATTCTTTTGTTTGTGGTAAGCATCCTATTACTTTGATTCCTTTATCACCTCAAGAAGCGTTAAAGGATCAATTGAAATTGAAAGAGGATTTTGCTAAATTGGAATCGGAAGAGAAAAGACTAAGAATTTTAGTTCTAGTGTGAATTGCATTGACAACAAATTTATTCTGGTTGATAAGCATGCTAGTTCTAAGAAAGTTTTTAAGGAGTGTATGTTAGCTACTAAGAGTGAGATTAAAGAAGCTTTGAATTATAATTCTGTTTTGATCTTGCTTTTTTTTAAAAATACACTTGTTGCTACTAACAACTTGGAAAGAGAGCTTCCAAGCAACATTGTTTCTCTTTTGAGTGATTATGTAGATGTGTTTCCTGAGGAAATTCCTAGTGGTTTACCCCCAATTAGGGGGATTGAACATCAAATTGACTTCATCCCTGAAGCGCAAATACCTAATAAGTCAGATTATAAGACAAATCCTGAAGAAACAAAGGAGTTAGAGAAGCAAGTTGGAGAGCTACTGCAAAAGGGTTTTGTGCATGAAAGCCTTTCTCCATGTGCAGTTCCTGTTTTGCTTGTTCCTAAGAAGGATGGAACTTGGAGAATGTGTGTTGATTGCAGATCAATAAACAACATAACGGTAAAGTATCGTCATCCTATTCCTAGATTAGATGATATGCTTGATGAATTGCATGGTTCTTGCTTATTTTCAAAGTTTGATTTGAAGAGTGGCTATCATCAAATTCGCATGAAAGAGGGTGATGAATGGAAAACTGCCTTTAAAACTAAGCTCAGATTGTATGAATGGTTAGTTATGCCTTTTGGATTGACTAATGCACCTAGCACTTTCATGAGGTTAATGAATCATGTTTTGAAAGCTTATATTGGCAAGTTTGTTGTTGTTTATTTTGATGATATACTTGTGTATAGCTGAAACCTAGATGATCATATTAAGCATTTGCATTGTGTGTTAGATGTACTTAAGGTTGAGAAGTTGTATGCTAACCTTAAGAAGTGCACCTTTTGCACATACAAGCTTGTTTTTCTTGGTTTTGTGGTGTTATCGCAAGGTATAGAAGTTGATGAGGAGAAGATCAAAGGAATAAAGATCATCTCTTGGATTTACATGGAGATGTCAAGAATGCAAGCTTGGAGGAGCATGGAGTTGGAAGCATCGCATGTGACCGGCCATTGTTTGGAGAAACCGTGCAATACTGACCACATGACCGGCCACTCGACCGGACATCGCATGGAGCAACCGACCACAACCGGCCATTTGAACCTTTAGCCATTCCGCAAGGTCCAATGACAAGGGCTCGGGCTAAAAGGTTCAAGGAAGCTTTATTGGGCTTTCTTAGATCTCATCTGGAGGTTTGGAGTCCATTGAAGAACAATTGGAGAGCATTGAAGTCGACATCAATTGTTCACTTTACTTGAAATCGATGATCATTAGTTCTTAAGTTTTGTAATTCGGCCTCATGGGCCTATATTCTATCTTAGTTTAGTTAATTATTTAGTTTGGACCTTGATTAGGGTTGGGCCTTGTTTAATTAAAGTCCAATCCTCATCTATTTTTCCTATGGTTGTAATTTAGGATAGTTTCTAGATTATTCTATGTAAACCGCCCTTATAGGATTAGGAGTTGGTATGTTATGCGCCAACCCCTCCCCTATATAAGGGCTCTTTTATCTCTTGAAAACATAAGTTGAGTTGATTAATAAAGTTGAGGATTACTTTCCCAAATTGATTATCTTAGCTTCATTGTTCTAGTTTGAGCAAACTTAGGATTCTTCAATCTTGTAGAGTCCTAGCAAACAATTAGGTTGTGATTGCTTAATTGTTTGTGAATCTTGTGATCTTAGGCGTTCAATTGCTGGTCGAATTGAGGGTCTAAGGCCGACGAACGAAGGAGGATTTATCAAGTGAAGATTTTCGACATACTCATCTAGAAGTTTGATGATTCAAGTTGATCATAGGCCGGTCTCTAAGGTGGATTTGGACCGATATACAACTAGATTCGTATCAATTGGTAATCAGAGCATAGGTTTATCATCTTCAATCGGTAAATCTATATTTCTGTTCATCATTCATCAAGTTTTCATCCGTCAAAATTCACCCACACTCATATCGCACCACCTTCTTGAAAATTCAAAAAAAATTATCAACTCTGAGAATTCATAGGCGATTCATCTTACATCTTTTTGCTTTGAAATTTCAGATTTGAGTTCCTTACGACTAGTAGTTATATCGAAAAATATCAAAAAAAATAAAAAAAAAATTCGACTAGAAACTTGTGATTTTTGTTCTGGATTCGTTTCAGCTCGGACAGCTTTGAAATTTGAGATCTAGACTTGTTTTTGTGTGATCTTTCTGGGAAAAATACTGAAAAAAATCAAAAATATATGTGGTGTTATCGATTTTCGGCATCAACTAGGGTTTTTGATTTGGGAATTAGGGTTTTTTGTGCAATTAGTTCAATTTGTTGCAATTAACTCTAATTGTTTGTATAATTGGATATCTTGGGTTGCTTTTGCTGTGAATTGTGATTTGATTTGAAGAATTTCAGGTTACAAACCCTATTGGAGACAAGGGTTTTTGATTTGGGAATTAGGGTTTTTTGTGCAATTAGTTCAATTTGTTGCAATTAACTCTAACTGTTTATGTAATTGGATATCTTGGGTTGCTTTTGCTGTGAATTGTGATTTGATTTGAAGAATTCCAAGTGGTACAAAATTGGAATTAAGTGGTACTAGGGTTTTCTAATCGATTTGGTTGTTTAAATTGTGCTTGAATTGAGTTTTTGTGCAGCAACTTTGGAGAAGGAATTCGACATCAAGAGCCTGCACAAGTGGTTTGGTTTGGTTTAAGATCACTTTCCTTTGATTCACAATAATTTTGCTACTAATTGTTTGTTCCTCAAGTAAGTCACGAGAAGAAAGGAGTGCTCTAGGAGTTGCTCTTATTAGACCTATTTACGCTAGTAAAAGGCAAATCTTGTGAGATCATTAAGAGAGTAGTGGACCACCAATCCATAGGACTTGAGTACAAACACGAGAGCACAAGTCAAAGGTATAAGCACACACACACTTGTGAGAATTTTTATTACTAATCTTTGTTTTTTTGTAGGTACAATGGGAGATAGGCAAGAAGAGCAAAATCAAGAATTAAATACGAATACCATGTTGCAACAAATCATGCAACAACTTGGTACTATGAAGACGAGATTGGAGGCATTGGAAATTCGGAATCCACAAGCTCAACAAGGAGCTAATGCCGCAATCAACAATGAGAGAATTCAACTTCCACCACCGAGGCAAATTGCTAGGTTGGATCCCATGGAAAGATTGAGGCAACAAGAAATTGGTGGACAAGCCCACAATGAGAACATGCGGCCTAGGAGGGGAGTTGAAAGAGAGGAGCCTAAAGACAACATCAAATACAAAATCCCTAAATTTAATGGGAGAGGGTCACCATCCGATTACTTGGAGTGGGAGTCGAAATTGGATATGTACTTTGATTACTATCCTCATGTCGAGCCAAAGAAGGTGCAAATTGCTACTCTTGAATTCACGGAGAATGCTTTAAATTGGTAGAATCAATTAGTGCAAGCAAGAAAAAGAAATTTGGAAAGACCTATTGATACATGGTTGTCGTTAAAGAGCTTTTTGAGGAAGAGGTTTGTTCCAAGCTTTTACACTAATGGTCTCTACCAAGAGTTGCAATCTTTGAGGCAAGGAACTAGGAGTGTTGATGAATACTACTTTGAGATGATGTTGTTAATGTCTAGGGCCGAGGTTGATGAAGCTCCACAAGCTACTATAGCTAGGTTTATGGCGGGGTTGAATAGAGAAATTCATGATATTGTGGAGATGCAACAACACTATGATGTTGAGGAATTGCTTCAACATGCTTTGAAGGCCGAAAGTCAAGTAAAGAGGAATAAGAAGAGCTTTATATCATCATCAAGCTCATGGAAAACTCCAATCAAGAAAGATGAGAAATCATCCAACAAAGAAAGGAGTTGGCGCAAAAGGGAGCTACCCCTAAAATCGATTCTAAGTCTTCATCGAGTTCATCTTCAAAGAATCATGTCACGTGTTTCAAGTGTCAAGGCTTTGGACACTATGCTAAATATTGTGTTTACAAGAAAGTGATGTTCATGAATGAACAAGGAGAAATCGAAAGTGAAGATGAAGAGTTTACTCTAGCATCTAGTGGTGATGGAGCTGATGAAGGAGATGTGCATGATGATAGTGATGATGGTGTCGGTTTTGCACTTAAAAGTTTGGTTGCTAGGAGAACTTTGAGTGCTTATGTGAAAGAAGATGTGAACAATCAAAGAGAGAACTTGTTTCATGCGAATGGGAAGCATAGTAGTGTGATTATTGATGGTGGGAGTTGTACAAACATAGCTAGTGTATACTTGGTGAAGGAGATGCAATTACCCACTATAAAACACCCTAAACCCTATAGCTTAGGTTGGATGAACGATAAGGAGGAAATTAGGGTTAACAAACAAGTTTTAGTTTCTCTTTGTTTGGGCAGGTACAAAGGAGATGTATTGTGCGATATCTTACCCATGCAAGCATGCCATGTACTACTTGGTCGACCATGATGGTAAGACGAACCAATATACTCTCATGTGTGGTAAGAAGCCTTTTACTTTTATTCCGTTATCACCTCAAGAAGCTTCAAAGGATCAATTAAAATTGAAAGAGGATTTTGCTAGGTTAGATTCAAAATTTAGGGCTAAAGAAAAGACTAATCATGCTAATTTAGATTTGAATTGCGATTTAGTTGAAAAGCATGCTAGCTCTAAGAAAGTTAATAAGGAGTGTATGTTAGCTACTAAGAGTGAGATTAAAGAAGCTTTGAATGATAATTCTGTTTCTTGCTTTTGCTTAAATATACACTCGTAAGCACTAACCACTAACCACTTGGAAAGCGAGCTTCCAAGCAACATTGTTTCTCTTTTAAGTGATTATGTAGATGTGTTTCCTGAGGAGATTCCAAGTGGTTTACCACCAATCAGGGGGATTGAACATCAAATTGACTTCATCCTTGGGGCGCAAATACCAAATAAACCAGCTTATAGGACAAATCCTAAAGAAACAAAGGAATTGGAGAAGCAAGTTGGTGAGCTACTTCAAAAAGGTTTTGTGCGTGAAAGCCTTTCTCCATGTGCAGTTCCAGTTTTGCTAGTTCCTAAGAAGGATGGAACATGGAGAATGTGTGTTGATTGTAGAGCAATAAACAACATAACGGTAAAGTATCGCCACCCTATTCCTAGATTAGATGATATGCTAGATGAATTGCATGGTGCTTGCTTATTTTCTAAGATTGATCTTAAGAGTGGCTATCATCAAATTCGCATGAAAGAGGGTGATGAATGGAAAACTGCCTTTAAAACTAAGTTAGGGTTGTATGAATGGTTAGTTTTGCCTTTTGGATTGACTAATGCACCTAGTACATTCATGCGATTAATGAATCATGTTTTAAGAGCTTGGCAAGTTTATTGTTGTTTATTTTGATGATATACTTGTGTATTGCCGAAACCTAGATAAGCATGTTAGGCATCTAAGATGTGTGTTAGATGTACTTAGGGTTGAGAAATTATATGCTAACCTTAAGAAGTGCACCTTTTGCACAAACAAGCTTGTTTTTCTTGGTTTTGTGGTTTCATCGCAAGGTATAGAGGTTGATGAGGAAAAGATCAAGGCAATCAAAGAATGGCCAACACCCACCAACGTTGGACAAGTGAGATCTTTTCATGGACTGGACGGATTCTATAGGAGGTTTGTTAAGGACTTTAACACCTTAGCCGCCCCTATTACAAGTGTTATGAAGAAGAATGCACCATTCAAGTGGGGAGATGAACAACAAAAAGTATTTGAGATGTTGAAGGATAAACTAACTAATGCTCCTTTGCTTGTTTTACCTAACTTTAGCAATACTTTTGAGATTGAATTTGATGCATCAGGGGTTGGAATTGGAGCTGTTTTAATGCAAGGTGGGAAGCCCGTCGCATACTTTAGTGAGAAATTGAATGGGGCTGCATTGAATTATCCAACCTATGATAAAGAGTTGTATGCTCTTGTGAGGGCGTTGCAAACTTGGCAACACTACCTTTGGCCTAAGGAATTTGTGATTCATACGGATCATGAAGGCTTGAAGTATTTAAGAGGCCAACAAAAGTTGAACAAAAGACATGCTAAGTGGAGCGAGTTCATAGAGAGCTTTCCTTATGTTGTGCGATACAAACAAGGTAAGGAGATTGTGGTAGCCGATGCTTTATCAAGGAGGTATGTCTTACTT
>AWWV01013594.1:0-48835 GCA_001974805.1 Corchorus capsularis | reverse complement strand
CGATGCAAGATGAATCGGCTATGAATTTTTGAAGATTTTGAATTTTGAATTTTCAAGAAGGGTGGATGCGATATGAGTGTGGGTGAAATCGATGGGATGAATGATGAGTGAAAAAGATAGATTTACCGATTGAAGATGATAAACCTAAGCTCTGATTACCAATTGATACGAATCTAGTTGTAATTGGTCCAAATCCACCTTAGAGACCCGCCTAAGATCAACTTGAATCACCAAACTTCTAGATGTGTATGTCGACAATTTTCACTTGATAAATCTTCCTTCGTTCGTCGGCCTTAGACCTCCAAGTCGACCTGCACTTGAACACCTAAGATCACAAGATTCACAAACAACCAAGCAATCACAACCTAATTGTTTGCTAAGACTCTACAAGATTGAAGAACCCTAAGTTTGCTCAAACTAGAACAATGAAGCCAAAGAAATCGATTTGGGTATAAACCTCTCAACTTTATTGATTAACTTGGCTTGTGTTTACAAGAGGGGGATAGTCCCTTTATATAGTAGTAGGGGACGCATAACCCTTCTCCTAAAACTAAAAGGAAAACATTACATAAAGGAAGGAACAAGGAAATAGCATACTCCTTGTCCTACTAGGAAAAGTAAATAACATTAAGCAAGGATTGGACTTAGTCAAACAAGGCCCAACCCAATGTCTTCTAAACTAAATAAATAACTAATCTAAGATAGAATAAAGACCCATGAGGCCGAATTACACAATGCCAAAGTCTAATGCTCATCGATTTCAAGTAAGGTAAACACCTTGGAATCGATGGGAATATTCTTGGTGATGTCGACTTCAATGCCTTCCAAATGTTCTTCAATGGACTCTAAACCCCCAAGATGAGATCTAACAAAGCCCAATAAAGCTTCCTTGAATCTTTTAGCCCGAGCCCTAGTCATTGGACCTTGCGGAATGGCTAAAGGATCAAATGGCCGGTCTTGTCCGGATGACCCAATCGATGTCCGGTTGTGGCCGGTTGGTGCGCCAAGCGATGGCCGGTTCTGGACGGTTGTCCCATGCGATGTCGCATGCGATGGCCGGTCATGTGGCCGGTGTTGCGTGGCTTCTCCAAGCAATGGCCGGTCACTCGTGCCTCCAACTCCATGCTCCTCCATGCTAGCATCGATGACATCTCCTTGATCTTCATTGGCCCCAATGTGTCCTTCTAAGCCATGATAAGCCCTTGGCGCATCATCCCCTCTCCCTTGAAAAGGATTTGTCCTCAAATCTGCATCACTATCAAACAAGGATAAGTCTGAAACATTAAATGTAGCACTTACATTGCCATATTCACTAGGAAGATCTAGCTTGTAGGCGTTGTTGTTGATCCTCTCCAAAACTTGGAATGGACCATCTCCACGAGGTAAGAGCTTAGACTTTCTCTTTTCAGGGAACCTCTCCTTCCTTAGATGCAACCAAACCCAATCCCCGGCTTCAAGGATGACTTCCTTGCGCCCTTTGTTAGCATTCTTCATGTAGTGTTGTGTCTTCTTCTCAATTTGAGCTCGAACCCTAGCATGAAGTTCTCTAACATAATCGGCCTTCCTTTGTCCATCCATGTCGACTTGCACACTCAAAGGTAAACTCAACAAATCCAATGGGGTTAAAGGATTAAAGCCATACACAGTTTCAAAAGGTGAACATCCAGTGGTGCTATGTATGCTTCTATTATATGCAAATTCAACATAAGGTAGACAATCCTCCCAAGTTCTTTAGTTCTTTTTAATTAAAGCCCTAAGCAAAGTAGACAAAGTCCTATTAACTACCTCAGTTTGAGGATGACAACAACTTAGTTCCTAACTTAGCCCATAAAGTTCTCCAAAAGTGACTTAAGAACTTAGCATCTCTATCACTTACAATCGTTCTAGGCATTCCATGTAGTCTAACAATTTCCTTAAAGAACAAATTAGCTACATTAATGGCATCATCTGTTTTAGTACATGCAATAAAGTTAGCCATCTTAGAAAACCTATCAACAACCACAAAGATAGAATCTTTACCTCTCCTAGAACGAGGTAAACCTAACACAAAGTCCATGCTAATATGAGTCCATGGTTCATGAGGAATAGGCAAAGGAGTATACAATCCAGGTGTTAGCAAACAAACAATGCAACTAGCAACATACTTTCCTACATCATGTCGCATCTTAGGCTAAAAGAAGTGTTCATGCAATATGTCATATGTTCTATCAACTCCAAAGTGACCCATTAAACCCCCTTCATGCGATTCCCTCAAGAGCAATATGCGCAAAGAACAAGAAGGCATACACAATCTAGATTCCTTAAACAAAAATCCATCATGCTTATAATACTTTCCAAATCCAGAATTTTCACATGTTTTAAATATTTCACTAAAGTGAACGTCACTAGCATATAATTCCTTAATATACTCAAAACCAAGAAACTTAGAATCAAGCATGGAAAGTAAGACATACCTCCTTGATAACGCATCGGCTACCACATTCTCCTTACCTTGTTTGTATCGCACAACATGCTCTCGATGAACTCACTCCACTTAGCATGCCTCTTGTTTAGCTTTTGTTGGCCTCTTAAATACTTTAAGCTCTCATGATCCGTATGAATCACGAATTCCTTAGGCCAAAGGTAGTGTTGCCAAGTTTGCAACGCCCTCACAAGAGCATACAACTCTTTATCATAGGTTGGATAGTTCAATGCAGCCCCATTCAATTTCTCACTAAAGTAAGCGACGGGTTTCCCACCTTGCATTAAAACAGCTCCAATTCCAACCCCTGATGCATCACATTCAATCTCAAAAGTATTGTTAAAGTTAGGTAAAACAAGCAAAGGAGCATTAGTTAATTTATCCTTCAACATCTCAAATGCCTCTTGTTGTTCATCTCCCCACTTGAATGCTGCATTCTTCTTCATAATGCTTGTAATAGGGGCGGCTAAGGTGCTAAAGTCCTTAACAAACCTTCTATAAAATCCGGCTAGTCCATGAAAAGATCTCACTTGTCCAACGTTGGTGGGTGTTTGCCAATCTTTGATTGCCTTGATCTTTTCCTCATCAACCTCTATACCTTGCGATGAAACCACAAAACCAAGAAAAACAAGCTTGTTTGTGCAAAAGGTGCACTTCTTAAGGTTAGCATACAATTTGTCAACCCTAAGTACATCTAACACACATATTAGATGCCTAACATGCTCATCTAGGTTTCGGCTATACACAAGTATGTCATCAAAATAAACAACAACAAACTTGCCAATAAAAGTTCTTAAAACATGATTCATTAATCGCATGAATGTACTAGGTGCATTAGTCAAACCAAAAGGCATAACTAACCATTCATACAACCCTAATTTAGTTTTAAAGGCAGTTTTCCATTCATCACCCTCTTTCATGCGAATTTGATGATAGCCACTCTTAAGATCAATTTTAGAAAATAAGCAAGCACCATGCAATTCATCAAGCATATCATCTAATCTAGGAATAGGGTGATGATACTTTACCGTGATGTTATTTATTGCCCTACAATCAACACACATTCTCCAAGTCCCATCTTTCTTAGGAACAAGCAACACAGGAACGGCACATGGAGAAAGGCTTTCACGCACAAAACCTTTTTGAAGTAGCTCACCAACTTGTTTCTCCAATTCCTTTGTTTCTTCAGGATTTGTCCTATAAGCTGGCTTATTTGGAATTTGCGCCCCAGGGATGAAGTCGATTTGATGTTCAATCCCCATAATTGGTGGTAAACCACTAGGAATCTCCTCAGGAAACACATCTACATAATCACTCAAAAGAGAAACAATGTTGCTTGGAAGCTCGCTTTCCAAGTGGTTAGTGCTCACAAGTGTATATTTAAGCAAAAGCAAGATCAAAACAGAATTATCATTCAAAGCTTCTTTAATCTCACTTTTAGTAGCTAACATACACTCCTTATTAACCTTCTTAGAACTATCATGCTTAACTATATCGCAGTTCTTATCTAAATTAGCATGATTAGTCTTTTCTTTAGCCCTAAATTCCGAATCTAGCTTAGCAAAATCCTCTTTCAATTTCAATTGATCTTTTAAAGCTTCTTGAGGTGATAACGGAATAAAAGTAAAGGGCTTCTTACCACACATAAGAGTATATTGGTTCGTTTCACCATCATGTTGAACTTTGTTGTCATATTGCCATGGTCGTCCAAGTAGTACATGGCATGCTTGCATGGGTAAGATATCACACAATACATCTCCTTTGTACCTGCCCAAACAAAAAGAAACTAAAACTTGTTTGTTAACCCTAATTTCCTCCTTATCGTTGATCCAACCCAAACTATAAGGTTTAGGGTGTTTTGTAGTGGGTAATTGCATCTCCTTCACCAAATAAACACTAGCTATGTTTGTACAACTCCCACCATCAATAATCACACTACTAGGCTTCCCATTCGCATACATCCTAGTATGAAACAAGTTCTCCCTTTGGTTGTTCACATCATCTTTCACATAAGCACTCAAAGTTCTCCTAGCAACTAAACTTCTAAGTGCAAAACCGTCACCATCATCACTATCATCATGCGCATCTCCTTCATCATCTCCATCACCACTTGATCCAAGCGCAATATATTCATCTTCACTTACAATCTCGCCATTGTCATTAGTAAGCATGACTTTCTTGTTAACGCAATCTCTTGCAAAGTGTCCATATCCTTGACACTTGAAACACTTTACATAGTTCTTAGAAGATGAACTTGATGAAGATTTAGCATCGGTTTTAGGGGTCACACCCTTTTGCGCAGACTCCTTTTCCTTTGATGATTTGTCATCCTTCTTGATTGGAGTTTTCCATGAGCTTGATTATGATGATGTAAAGCTCTTCTTATTCCTTTTTACTTGGCTTTCGGCCTTCAAAGCATGTTGAAGCAACTCCTCAACCTCATAGTGTTGTTGCATCTCCACAATATCATGAATTTCTCTATTCAATCCCGCCAAGAATCTAGCTATAGTAGCTTCTGGAGCTTCATCGATCTCGGCCCTTGACATCAACAACATCATCTCGGAGTAGTATTCATCAACACTCCTAGTTCCTTGCCTCAAGGATTGCAACTCTTGGTAGAGACCATTAGTGTAAAAGCTTGGAACAAACCTCTTCCTCATATAACTCTTTAGACCTAACCAAGTGTTGATCGGCCTTTCCAAGTTTCTTCTTCTTGTTTGCACCAATTGATTCCACCAATTTAAAGCATTCACCGTGAATTCAAGAGTAGCAATTTGTACCTTCTTTGGCTCGGCATGAGGATAGTAATCAAAATACATATCCAATTTCGACTCCCACTCCAAGTAATCGGATGGAGACCCTCTCCCATTGAATTTAGGAATTTTGTACTTGAGTTGTCTTTAGGCTCCTCTCTCTCAATTCCTCTCCTAGGCCGCATGTTTTCATTGTGAGCTTGCCCACCAAGTTCTTGTTGCCTTAGTCTCTCCATGCAATCGATTCTAGCAATTTGCCTCGGTGGTGGAGGATGATCCTCTTCATTGTTGCGTGCGACATTAGCTCTTTGAGGTGGTTGAGCTTGTTGATGTTGGCCATCTCTTACTTGTTGGACTTCATTGGCCAAGGTATCGAACTTAGTGTTCATATTGTCAAAACGTTGCATTAGAGCTTGCAACATAGCAGCCACGTTTAGTTGCTCTTGTTCTTCTTCCATTATACCTACAAAAAGAACAAAGATTAGTGGTAAAAATCCTCACAAGTGTGTGTGTGCTTATACCTTTGACTTGTGCTCTCGTGTTTGTACTCAAGTCCTATGTATTGGCGGTCCACTACTCTCTTAATGATCTCACAAGATTTGCCTTTTACTAGCTTCAATAGGCCTAATAAGAGCAACTCCTAGAGCACTCCTTTCTTCTCGTGACCTACTTGAGGAACAAACAATTAATAGCAAAGTTATTTGTGAATCAAAAGAAAAGTGATCTTAAACCAAACCAAACCACTTAATGCAGGCTCCTTCTGTCGAAATTCTTCTCCAAAGTTGCTGCACAAAAACTCAATTCAAGCACAAATCACAATATCAAATCGGTTAGCATAAACCCTAGTACCACTTGTCTCCTATTTTGTACCACTTGAATCCAATAGGGTTTGTAACCTGAAATTCTTCAAATCAAATTACAATTAACAGCAAAAGCAATCCAAGGATCCCAAGTCACAATCAATTAGAGTTATTGCAACTAATTAGATCAATTGCACAAGAAAACCCTAATCCCCAAATTTCCCAAACTAAGAACCCTAGTTCCTGAAAAATATCGATAACAGCACAGATTTTTTTGATTTTTTTCAATATTTGTCCCAGAAAGATCACACCAAAATAAGTCTAAAGCTCAAATTTCACAGCTTTCCGACCTCAAACGAATCCAGAACAAAAATCACAAGTTTCTGGTCGAAATTTTTTTTTTATTTTATTTTTTTTATATTTTTCGATATAACTACTAGTTATGAGGGACTCAAATCTGAAAATTCAAAGCAAAACGATGTAAGATGAATCGGCTATGAATTTTCAAAGTTTATGATTTTTTTGAATTTTCAAGAAGGGTGGTGCAATGAGTGTGTGGGTGAAATCGATGGGATGAATGATGATGAGTAAAAGATAGATTTACCGATTGAAGATGATAAACCTAAGCTCTGATTACCAATAGATACGAATCTAGTTGTAATTGGTCCAAATCCACCTTAGAGACCCGCCTAAGATCAACTTGAATCACCAAACTTCTAGATGAGTATGTCGACAATCTTCACTTGATAAATCTCCCTTCGTTCGTCGGCCTTAGACCTCCAAGTCGACCTGCACTTGAACACCTAAGATCACAAGTTTCAAAAACAACCAAGCAATCACAACTTAATTGTTTGCTAGGACTCTACAAGATTGAAGAACCCTAAGTTTGCTCAAACTAGAACAATGAAGCCAAAGAAATCGATTTGGGTATAAACCTCTCAACTTTATTGATTAACTTGACTTCTGTTTACAAGAGGGGGATGGTCCCTTTATATAATAGTAGGGGACGCATAACCCTTCTCCTAAAACTAAAAGGAAAACATTACATAAAGGAAGGAACAAGGAAATAGCCTACTCCTTGTCCTACTAGTAAAAGTAAATAACATTAAACAAGGATTGGACTTAGTCAAACAAGGCCCAACCCAATGTCTTCTAAACTAAATAATTATCTAATCTAAGATAGAATAAAGGCCCATGAGGCCGAATTACACAATGCCAAAGTCTAATGCTCATCGATTTCAAGTAAGGTAAACACCATGGAATCGATGGGAATATTCTTGGTGATGTCGACTTCAATGCCTTCCAAATGTTCTTCAATGGACTCTAAACCCCCAAGATGAGATCTAACAAAGCCCAATAAAGCTTCCTTGAACCTCTTAGCCCGAGCCCTAGTCATTGGACCTTGCGGAATGGCTAAAGGATCAAATGGCCGGTCTTGTCCGGATGACCCAATCGATGTCCGGTTGTGGCCGGTTGGTGCGCCAAGCGATGGCCAGTTGTGGCCGGTTGTCCCATGTGATGTCGCATGCGATGGCCGGTCATGTGGCCGGTGTTGCGCGGCTTCTCCAAGCAATGGCCGGTCACTCGTGCCTCCAACTCCATGCTTCTCCAAGCTAGCATCGATGACATTTCCTTGATCTTCATTGGCTCCAATCTGTCCTTCTAAGCCATGATAAGCCCTTGGCGCATCAGGAACCATCAGAGACTCCAATCTTGGATTCTAATGCCTGAAATCGTTGTTGTGATAATGTCTTGGTCAAGGCATCGACTAGTTGAACTTGGGATGGAATGTGTTGTACTCGTAGTTGCCCTTGGCTAACTTTCTCTATGACAAAAAAGTAATCCAGCGCCAAATGCTTCATCATAGAGTGAAAAACTGGATTTGCGCAGGTATAAGTGGCACTTAAATTGTCAAAGAGGACAGTAGGTAGTACAAGTGCATTTTTGAGATGAATTTCAGACAACAAGGATTGAATTCAACTTGCTTCCGAGACTGCAAAGGCAATTGCTCGATATTCTGCTTCAGTGGATGATCGAGCAATTGTTGTTTGTTTCTTGAAACTCCATGATATTTGAGTATTTCCAAACTTAATGACAAAGGCAGAAGTTGATCGTCGACCTTCAGGATCACCAACCCAATCTGAGTCTGTAAAAACTGTCAAATCGAAGTTCCTTTCCCTGTTGATATTGAAGCAATAAAAGAGTGTTCCTTTGAGGTACCTAAGGACTCGTTTGAGAGCTGCAAAGTGGAGCTCAGTGGGCTTATGCATAAATTGGGAAAATTTATTAATTGCATAAGAAATATCTGACCGTGTCAAGTTCAAGTATTAGAGAGAACCCACTATCTTTCTGTATTCTTCTGCATTAGTCGCAGCACTTCCATCATGAAGTTTCAGAGTCAAAGTTGTTAAGAGAGGGGTGTTTGCTGGCTTGGCTCCTGCCTTATTTGTTTTGTTAAGCAGCTCACTGATTTACTTGTGCTGTGAGAGAAACAATCCAGTCGAGGTTGGAACCACTTAAATGCCAAGAAAGAAATTCAGCTGACCGAGATCTTTCAAAGAGAATTCTGAAGCTAGATCCTAAACAAATTGTTGAATGAACCACCTTTGATTTCCAGTAAGAATTATATCATCCATATAGATAAGCATATAAGCTATACATCATTCTTCTTGTAGATAAATAGAGAGTGATCTAACTTAGCATTCGAGAAGCCATAATGCAACAAGTAATTACTCAGAGCAGAGTACCAAGCCCTTGGTGCCTGTTTCAAGCCATAAATGGCTTTCTGCAATTTGCATACATGACTTGCTTTTGACTTGTCATGAAATAAAGGTGGTTGAGTCATATAGACTTCTTCTTCCAGCTTTCCTTGAGAAATGCGTTATTGACATCAAATTGATGCAATGGCCAACTGTTGGAGACTACAAGACACAGAATTGCTCTCACTGTAACAGGCTTCACGACTGGACTGAAAGTTTCATTGAAGTCCAATCCAAGTCTTTGGGTAAAGCCCTTAGCAAGAAGGCGAACTTTATACCTGGAAATTGAGCTATCAGCATTTCATTTAATCCGAAACACCCACTTACATTTCACAATGGTCCTGTTTAGAAGATTAGGGTTTATAGGGGTTTATGCGTTGGTCTTGTGCCTATATAAGGCCACCAATAACTCTTGTAAACATAAGTTAAGTTGAGTTGATTAATAAAGTTGAGGTTTATACACCCAAATTGATTATCTTAGCTTCATTGTTCTAGTTTGAGCAAACTTAGGGTTCTTCAATCTTGTAGAGTCCTTGCAAACAATTAGGTTGTGATTGCTTAATTGTTTGTGAATCTTGTGATCATAAGTTAAAAATTACAGGTCTAATTGAAGACTTAAGGCCGACGAAAGATGAGGAATAGCCTTGTGAAGGTCATCGACATACACATCTAGAAGTTGAAGAAGTTCAAGTCGACTTTAAAAGATTTTCAAGGATAGATTTGAATCTAAAGCAACTAGATTCGTATCAATTGGTATCAGAGCATAGGTTGTCATCTTCAATTGGTAAATCTATCCTTCTATTCATCATTCATCAAGTTTTTCATCCATCAAAGTTCATCTAGTTCATATCGCACCATAACTTGAAAAATAAAAAAATTCAGAAACTTCAAATACTCATTGTGGATTCATCTTAACTCCGTTTGCTTTGAAATTTCAGATTTGAGGTCCTTATAACTAGTTATTATATCGAAAAATATCAAAAAAATCAAAAAAAAGGGAAGAAAATTTCGACCAGAAACTTGTGATTTTTGTTCAGGATTCGTTTGAGCTCGGAAAGCTTTGAAGTTTGAGATTTAGACTTCTGTTAGTGTGTTATTTATGGAAAAAATACTGAAAAAAATCAAAAAAATCTGTGGTGTTATCGACTTTTTGCGGAAACTAGGGTTTTTGATTTGGAAATTTGGGGATTAGGGTTTATATTGTGCAATTGATTCAATTTGTTGCAATTAACCCTAATTGAGCATTTGATTGAGTATCTTGGGTTGCTTTTGCTGTGAATTGAATTTTAATTTGAAGAATCTCAGGTTGAAACCCTATTGGAGACAAGTGGTACAAAATTGGATTCAAGTGGTACTAGGGTTTTCTAATCGATTTGAATTGTTTGAATTGTGCTTGAATTGAGTTTTTGTGCAGCTAGTTTGAAGAAGGAATTCGACATAAAAAAACTGCATAAGTGGTTTGGTTTGGATTGAGATCACTTTCCTTTGATTCACAAAAATTTTGCTTCTAATTGTTTGTTCCTCAACTAGGTCACGAGAAGAAAGAAGCACTCTATCAAGTTACTCTTATTAGGCCTATTGAAGCTAGTAAAAGGCATAACCTTGTGAGTTCATTAAGAGAGTAGTGGACCGCCAATCCATAGGTTGAGTGCAAACACGAGAGCACAAAGGTATACACACACACTTGTGAGGAATTTTCGCTACTAACTTTTCTTTTGTGTAGGTACAATGGGAGATAAAGTTAATCAGGCCGACTTGGCCACTGTGTTGCGAACTATAATGCAACAGATGAAAACCATGATTGATAAAATGCAACGAGTAAAAAAGAGTTACACATCATCTGGTAGCTCATGGAAAACTCCTTGCAAGCAAGATGAAAGAATTTCATTCAAGGAAAAGGAGAGTGTGAAAAAGGAGTTTGTAAGTCCTAAACCTGAAAGTAAGGATTCTTCAAGTTTATCATCTAAGACTCACATTAAGCTTTTGAGTGAAGAAAAGGGTAATTTTAGCTTAGATTCTAGTGGGGATGGTAATGATGAAAGGGACGATAAAAGGGCTGCAATTGATGATGCTGATGAGTTAGCTTCACTTAGTTTGGTTGTTAGGATAACTTTGAGTGCCTATGTGAAAGGGGATGTTCAAAGGGAGAATTTGTTTCACACTAGGATGTATGCGAATGGGAAGCTAGTAGTGTGATTATAGATGGAGAGAGTTGTACAAACATAGTTAGTGATTATTTGGTGAAAGAGTTACAACTACCTACTTCTAAACATCCTAAACCCTATAGCTTAGGTTGGTTCAATGATAGAGAGGAGATTAGGGTTACCAAACAAGTTTTGGTTACTCTTTCTTTGGGCAGGTATAAAGAGGATGTTTTGTGTGATGTGCTACCAATGCGAGCTTGTCATGTTTTGCTTGGGAAGCCTTGGCAATTTGACAACAAGGTGAAACATGATAGGGAGACAAACAAGTACTCTTTTAAGTGCGGTAAGATTCCTATTACTTTAGTTCCATTATCCCTTCAAGAAGTTTTAAAAGATCAAATTAAATTGAGAGATGATTTTGCTAAGTTGGATGCTGAATTTAGGGCTAAAGAAAGGAGTAAATCCGAACCTAAAATTGATGATTGTTTTGATGATAAAACAGTCTTAGTTGCAAAGAGTGTTTTAGATGTTGTTTGCGATGATACTAAACCTAATTTGAGTGTTGTTTCCAATGACACTAAATCTGTTTTAGGTGTTGTTTGTGATGAAACAAAATATCTTTTGGATGCTAATTGTGATGAAAACAAATCTATTTTGGTTGATCATAGCATTGAAAATAGGACTGTTTTGGGTGAAAAGAAAGTGATTTCTAGGAAAGTTGTTAAAGAGTGTATGTTAGCTACTAAGAGTAAGATTAAGAGTGCTTTGCATGATAATTCTGTTTTGATCTTGCTTTTGCTTAAAAATACACTTGTGAGCACTAACAACTTGGCTGGAGATATTACAAGCAATATTATGTCTCTTTTGAGTGATTTTGTAGGAATTGGAGTTGTTTTGATACAAGGAGAGAAGTCTGTAGCTTACTTTTGTGGGAAAATTCCTAGTGGATTTCCACCCATTAAAGAGATTGAACTCCATCCATATGGTATGCAATACGAGTTCATTGAGAGCTTTCCATATGTGATGCGATATAAGCAAGATTTGAGGACAAATCTTCTTCAAGGGGGAGGGAATGATGTGCCCAAGGCTTATCATGGAGGGAATGATGCGCTAAAGAGTTATTATAGACTTGAAGACAAGCATGGAGAGCATGGAAAGGATGTGCAAGGGCTGCAAGGAAGCATGGAGATGCATGAAGATCATGGAGATATTGATGATCATGTTCCAAGCACCAAAAGGATGCCATTCGATCCATTGAAGATGCCATTAGGTCCGATGAAAAGAGCAAGAGCTAAGAGATTCAAGGATGCACTCATGGGCCTTGTTTGAACTCATCTTGATGACATGAAGACTATTCAAGTTCAATTGAAGAGCTTTGATGATGATTTGAGCAAGAAAACACAAATCAATTACATGTTCATCACTTTGCTTGCTATTGATTCTAGATGGCCGGATTAACATCATGGCATGAGCCCATTAGCTTTAGTTTGCTTTGTTTGGGCTTAATTCTATTTTAGATTAGCTTATTTTTACGTTTGGATGTTATTTGGGTTGGGCGTTGTTTGACTAAGTCCAATCCTTAGCTATTTTTCTATTGGTTGTATTTTTGGATAGTTTCTAGAAGGATCTTTTGTGTAGCCTTTATATTTGGACGAAAATTAGGGTTTAGAGGGGTTTATGCGTTGGTCTTGTGCCTATATAAGGCCACCAATAGCTTTTGTAAACATAAGTTAAGTTGAGTTGATTAATAAAGTTGAGGCTTATACACCCAAATTGATTATCTTAGCTTCATTGTTCTAGTTTGAGCAAACTTAGGGTTCTTCAATCTTGTAGAGTCTTAGCAAACAATTAGGTTGTGATTGCTTAATTGTTTGTGAATCTTGTGAGCTTAAGTTAACAATTGCAGGTATAATTGAAGATTTAAGGCCGGCGAAAGAGGAGGAATAGCCTTGTGAAGGTCATTGACATACACATCTAGAAGTTGAATAAGTTCAAGTCGACTTTGAAGGATTTTCAAGGATAGATTTGAATCTAAAGCAACTAGATTCGTATCACTCATTCTGAGGCACAATATTAGTGGGAGCAATCTCATTCTGAAGCACAACATCAGTGGCAGCAATTTCATTCTGAGGCATAATATTAGTGGGAACAATAGAATTCAAATGCGTAGAAGTACTCAGAGTTGGAGAGTCATTTGTTACCTCAGTATTTCTGCTTTCATGTGAGACTTGCACTGGATAGTTGAGAGAGATGGAATCTATTGATGACATCTGTTGTGACTCTGGTAATTGTTGAATAGAGGACAAGTTTGTAGTGACGGGAATATCAGAGTAAGGCTCAATTGGTGACACTAAGTCAGTAGCTGAGGAGTTTGAGAAGTTGGTCTTGCTGAAAGGAAAGATATTCTCATCGAACAGAACATGCCTGGAAGTGTAAATCCTATTTGTGGTTGGATCAAGATAGTAGTACGCACTCTGGTGCTTCGAATATCCAAGGAAGGTACTAGGTTTGGATTTAGGTTGTAGTTTGTGTGAGTTGTATGGCTTGAGCCAAGGGTAGCAGAGACAACCAAAGGTTTTCAGCTTGGTATAGTTGGGGGTTTCATGGAAAAGCATTTCAAAGGGTGATTTATTGTGAAGCACTGGGGTAGGCAGTCTGTTAAGTAGAGAAACTGTTGTTGAAAAAGCATAAGACCAATATGAAAGTGGCAAGGAAGCTTGATGCAGCAGTGTAAGGCCAGTCTCAATTATACTTCTATGCCTTCCTTCCACAACTGCATTGTGTTGTGGAATATAAGGGGGTGTTTGCAAGTGTTGGATTCTAGATTTCTCAAAGAAGGGTGCCAACTTCTCAAATTCTCCCCCACAATCTCAATACACAGACAAAATAGACTCATTAAAATACTTCTCAACCAGGGTTCAAAATTTGGTAAAAATGGAAAAAACTTCAGACTTTTGCTACAAGGGAAATAACCAAGTGTATTTAGTAAAATGATCAGCAAAAGCAACATAATATATGTACCCATTAACTGAAGTAATTTGACTGGGACCCCGAAAATCAGTATATAGAACTTGCAAAGGTCGAGAAGATTTAATAGAGGAAATATCAAAGGGAAGCTTATGCATTTTATTACAGCAGCAAGAATTACACAAGTTATTTGACAACTTATCAGAAGAAGGAAGGGAAAACGATTGAACTAAAAGACTCTAGACTTTTGAAGAGGGATGTCCTAGCTTTCGATGCCATGTGTTTGAAGGTGCTTTGGTTCCAACAAGTGCTAGAGCATTGTTTGTGATGACAGGCTTGGAAGACTGGAGCTCGTAGATCCCATCTCTACTTTGGCCACTCGCTATTGCTTGCCTCGAATGCAGATCCTTCACAATGTAATGAAAAGGAAATAATTCAACAGATGCTTTATTAGTTCTACAGAACTTGGAAATTGAAACAAGATTGCGATTTGCATGAGACACATATAAAACATCTTGTAATTTAAAGGAGCAATTGTGAGAAGGAATAGAAGTAGAACCAGTATGAGAGATTGGGAGGCCACTTCCATCTCCAATAACCAATTCATCTGTGCATTGGTACTTGTCATGAATCTAAAGATTTCGCAAATCGGATGTCACATGATGGGAGACTCCAGTGTCAAGAAGCCAATTGGCCTGAGGTTTAGAACCTATGGTTGCCACATGAGCTGATGGATAACTCTGACTCTGCTTTGGCTTCAACCTGAAGCACTGTTTGGCTGTGTGACCAACCTTGGCACAATACTGGCACACTGGTCTAGGACCAGAATATTTCTTCTGCACTGCAGTCATATTAGTGCCACTAGACTTCGAAAATTGAGTAGTGCGAGCAACTTGCCTGTTATGTGGGTACTTGTAGGCCAAGTGGGCACTATGCATCCCAACCTCAATGGATTGTTGCCTGTGTAAGAAGCTTTCATATTCTATAAGTTTGTCCAACAATTCCTCAAAGGAAATGGGGCTCTCACGTGCTCGAATACCAGCTAAAATTTCCTTGTATTTTGGCCCAATACCATTCAATACATGAATGACCAGATCATCTTCTTAGACAGGTGAATTGATGAGAGCAAGCTCATCGGCAGTGTGTCGAAGACACTGAAAATAGTCTTGAACAGACTTATTGCCTCTAGGTTGAAGGAGTTTTTCCCTTAACTGCATCATTCTCGATCGAGACTTGTTGGCATACATCGATTGGATTTTCAACCATGCATCCTTGGAGGAGGTGAACGAAGAAAAAAATGGCACATCTGATTCAGTGACTAAGGCGATAATGCCATGGAGCAGCAGCTGGTCTTGCTAGATCCAGTGCTCATAGGCTGGATTTGACACTTTGACAAAAGGATCATTAGTAGAAGAAATCTGAGAAGAATGACAAGGTTTTGTACCATCTATATAGTCGGTGAGTCTGTGACCGGTGAGAAGCGAAGTGAATTGAGCCCTCCAAGATGGAAAATTCTGCTGAGTGAGCTTGATAGGGATTTAAGCGGCATCATTGATAGTAATAAGAGGTGGAAGACCATGTGTTTGATTTATGATCTAAGTGGTGTTGTTGAGCATGGTGGGGGTTGTAGAGGAACCATAATACATAGTGAATAAGGGAGATCGGAGACAAGAGAAATGGGAAAAAAAAAACTCGCTAGAGTTTCCTAGCTCTGGATACCATAAGACGAATGAGTTTACAGAAATAATTTTGGTAAAAAGTGTTATAAGTTTTCCGTATTAAATTGTAGTATTTATAGCACAAGGCTTTGGGTAAAGATAAGGGTTAGTTACATTTGAAAATATAAAGTTAAGTATAAGGGAAAATATTCAAAATATAACTTTATCCTATCTATTGTTGGATTTGAATTCTTCTGTTGAATTTGAAATCTTATTCAAATGCTTCCCTCCTATACGATTGTGTTTAATTGTTCATGCAAATTAACAAGAAGGAACTAATGTTATGGGAAGGAGCTTGCTTAATTATGGAGATCCAGGAATTAGTCAAAAATTTCGACAGTATTCACTTTATTCACACGAAGAGGGAAACTAATATTTGTGCTCAGAATTTATCTAAATTTGATTGTAATATGCTTACTAACTATGTGTATTATGGGACTTACCTCCGGTATTTGTAATCCGGACTTTTGATTGAATGACTAGAAAAATACCACCTATATAACTTTTCCGCAAAATTTATCTTATTATATGTTGTTTAACCTTACAAAAATGAATCGAGTTCCTCGAAGACTGAAACAGTCTTTTTGAACACAAATATATTGTTGTTCCCAACACATTTCTGCAGGATGCAACATCTAGCTAAACCTTAAAACATAGACTTTTTGTTTCCTTCCTTAACCGGTCACTGTCTCTCTGAGCTAAGATTAAGAATAAGATTACTTTGCCCATTTGTATTAACTTCCTAATACTATGCCATTTTTATTTTATCGTCAATAATCATATTTCAAAACTAAGCTTAAAAGCTAGCCTTAAATCCAGCTTAAAACCATAGGTATACCAATTATTATAATTATACTTATAAATATATATATATATATAGAATAAAGTATAGGGAATGATTCAGCTTGGATCACCAAATCATTATCATTAAACAATTTCTATCATCACAAGGATATATCTCTTAAAACCTCACATTCCATACCAAATTTTGCATGTTAACATGAATTATTTTCTCATTATTATAACTAATTTAACCTTATTCATGTCTCAAACTCTTTTCTTCCTACGACTCTATTCAATTTTTTAATAAACATGTCACTTGATTACTGTTACATCAAAGGGGAAAAAATAGTTTGTTTCAAATCCGGTAAGCCACATATGTGTTCAAATAGATAAACACTTACAACTATTGATCAATTGGGTTGGGGTACATATATTAAATAATTCAAATTTCTTTCATGCATTAGATACTCATATCTATTTTAACAATTTACAATTATGTTAAAAACGAATCTGACCCATTATAGAGTAAAACTCTCTTATATCCTTATCTTAATTCTCATTACTTGCACCAAAAAAAAAAAAACTCTCATTACTTACCACCAAAATCAGGTGTGTGACCGGGTTAGATCCACATTAGTTAAAGCGAACTTCTGGATATTGAATGGGGTTTCGGAAAGAAAAAAATTTCATTACTTACTGATTCATTTTGCACGAAAATAATGAAACTCCATAACGACTATAGCCGACCCAAATTAAGAAATTGCCTTAAATAAATTATTTAGAAAAAACTAAGAAATTGTCTTGAATAAACCACCTATAAACTAAACCCACAGTCCGTGAAACATGAAACTTGAATCCTGAATTTAATGATCCTGGAACAGTTTGAACTAACAACTCAGATACTCCACGATGATTGATGATTGTTGAATAAGAGAAGTGATTATGAAAATTTTGAATGATTGATGATTGTTGAATAAGAGAAGTGATTGTCAAACTTTTGAAATGCGCATTTAGTATTTTCCTTTTTTTCTTTTTGGGTATATTAGGAAAGGGTTGAAAATTATGAGCAAATGTCCAATGATTTGTTTCAACAGACATGCTGGTTTGATTATGTTCACTGAAGCAATAAAACAAATCAAAAGAATCCAAAAGACATTGAATAAATTTTGCAGGGAGAGCAGTAATTAATTATGGTTCTATCTTTTTTTCTTCTCTATCTTGTAATTTCCTTCTACATGTGAAGGGGTAGCAAACATCTTCGGCTTCGTAATTTTACCTTTGATTACAGAAGGGCGAAGGCAGGTAAAAGAGTAGTAATTAAGCATCTACTCCATATTAAAAAAACCTTAAAGAAAGAAAGAAAGAAAGGGGGAAAAAAAGACTAAACATTTTTTACCCTATGAATCTAAAGGTCTACAATATCTATAGAAACCATTTGTATTTTGACAATTCCTACAAATTTCACTTCCTTGAAACCCTAATTGCCAACATAAACAAACTGCCTTTGCCACCATAGTTTGTCCAAGAAAGTGAAAGTTGTGAGTATTATGATTATGATGATGATGTAGCAGAGGTTTGGAGTCGGCAGAATTGGCAGTGGAAAGCTGAGTTGAGTCATTGGCAATCCCAATAGAGAGCTCCAAATTTAAGCCTTGCCCATTGCTTGGATACTTGTGTTCTTCATCAGTAGTCATGCCACTGCTGGAACAGTTGCCTTCTTCAAGGGACTCTGTTTTGGCCTTGTATTTAAATTCCAGAGATGGGGTTGCAGAAATGAAGCCATTGATGGGCGCGTTTCTGAAATCCAATTCGTTTGGTGCGGAAGTTGCTGCGGGTTTTGGGGCGGTGGATTTGGCGGTGTTGTTTGTCATATTATGGGTGGTGATGGTGGTTGTTTCATTCAAAGGACGATGAGTTTGTGGATCAATTCCTCTGCTTATCAGCTTTCGTTTGATGTGAGTGTTCCAATAGTTCTTGATCTCGTTATCTGTTCTTCCTGGTAATCTTCCAGCAATTAAAGACCATCTGCCACCAATAGATTATTCAAAACAAAAATCCAAATCTCAGTCAGATCATCATGATGTAATTAACATAAACAGAAGAAGAAGAATTCATCTTTCCCTCATCTTTCCCAAAAAGAAAGAAACATACTTGTTTCCAAGTAAACTGTGAAGTTTGATAATAAGTTCATCTTCTTCCTCGGTAAAATTTCCCCTCTTAAGATCAGGCCTCAAGTAATTAATCCATCTTAATCTGCAACTCTTGCCACACCTAAGCAGCCCTGTAATTAAACAGAAACCAAATCAATTCAGAACAAAACAAGCGAAGCTTGGGCAGTTAAATTTTTTTAAAAAAAAATTAAAATTATTATTAATACCAGCAGCTTTGGGGAGAGAACGCCAGCAACCTTCACCATGAGCACGGATGTAATCAATGAGACGCTGGTCTTCCTCTTTGGTCCAAGCGCCTTTGTTGGTGTGAGCTTTCTCACAGCAAGGTGATCGTCCCATCAAAACTTGCCTATCTTGTGTTCGATGAAACTGCTTGCTTGAAAACGAAAGTTTCAGAAGCTCTAGAAGATGGATAATGAAGTTGAATGGGTTTGCGTTTTTGTTGTGTTCCTGTTTGAAAACTGACTTAGCAAAAATTAGTAATAATAATAATTGAGAGAGAGTTTTCTTTCTATTTGTTCTTCTTAGGAATCGAATCGAAACGATAAAAAGCTAGAGAGTTATTTTTGTTGAAAGGAGTGGGAAGAGAGAATTTATACTGAGAAGAGAAGAGAAGAGAAGAAGAAGGGAAGCGGATTGGGAGGAGGCAAAGGCAAGAGACTCGAAGTTTATGAGGAGAGGAGAGGGGAGTGGGGATGGATTTTGACCAAGTTGGTAAGAAAGACAAGTGGTTAGAGATAGGGCTGGATTTGGTAGGTAGCTCTACTTTTACGTCAGATTCATTTTTTTTTAGCCTGTCTTTCTTTCTTTTTTTTCAAAATCCAAATGCTTCCATTTCCAAACAAACCTCTTTTTCTATCTTTCTTCCTTCTACTGTTTTCTTATGTTTCTACACACTACAATATGCAAAAGCATATATCCATCCATCATCCATCATGGCCTAGAAAAAGTTGGTCATTTTCTTTCATTTTCCCACATGCAGTATTTCTATTTTCTGTGGGCTCAACTCAAAGCTCTTTTTGTTGCCTAATTTTTACCTGCTGAGAAAAAAAAATCATCAATCTTTTTGTTGGCTTAATTCTTACCTAAGATTTGCATTCCCCACATGGGCCAACACGCACCAACATAGATTATTATTTATTTATTATTATATTATGTATTCTACTTGTATTCTTCACTCTTTTTTTTTCGGCAATAGTATTCTTCACTTGTTTTAACTTTTAACTCGCCAATAAATAAGCTCTAAATACACTCTAGGCAATTTATATCCAACACAAAAGATTATGCTATAACTACTAAAACTCTTTTTACAAAAAAAAAAATACTAAAACTCTGTTATAAAAAAAAAACTACTAAAACTCTATTATAATAAAAGTTAAATTTTAGCACTTATTACTATTATTTTTTGGAAACTTACCCTTTTCACTATCAGTGAAATTTAGCATAATGTACAAACGAGATTGAAAGGTTGACATGTTTTGTATTTTTAGAATAAATAAATTTTTAATATTTAAGTATATAATTAATGAGGAAATATGGTATGTGTCAATTTTTCAAAGTCCAACCTCCAGTGACGTAATTGTTCATATTTTCTAATTTCTAAATTCTAATTTTTAATTTAAAATTTTAGCTAAACTTGTGGTTAAATTTAATGATCGTAACGAAATCCTTTGAGTTAACATAATTTATTGGTGCCATCAGGCATTTGGCCTGGTGGTAGAGTACTGGACTCTTAGTTCCAGCCTACCTAAACCATGGGGTCTTAGGTTCAACTCTCACGGAATGTGAGTTTATTTGTAATTTGTTTATTTATGTATTTGGTAGGTAGGTAGTTTATTTATGGGCATAGAGATTTATTTGAATTGTAATGAGATTTCATTGGATTTATTTGTTGGCTCATAGGTAAGCGTTTCAGTAATGTAGCTAATCATGTAGCGGTGTACGAGTCTTCCTGTGCGTTTGTAATCCCAAACCAAGAAATGAAAATGATTCTTTCCTAAAAAAACATAATTTATTGGTTGAGATCATAACTGCCATGATGAATATGATTCATATGATAGTGTTTTACTTTTTTACCAGTTTAAATGTCCTTTTGCCTTCTTACCTTTTTCAGAGGGGACATTTTACCCCTTTACTTTTTTCGGGGACACTTTACCCCCTTAATTTTTAAATTTGGGACAATTTGCCAATAAATAGATGGAAGCCAAATGGCTCTGTCAGTATGACGTGATCAAAAGTATCCTAATATGATAAATTTAAGAAAATATACCAGTATGAAAATAGGGTGAGATGGTAAATTTTTTTTTTTGAAAGATAGGATTTCATTAAGAAAAAAAAGGGGTACATAGGGGTGCCTCGTTAAAACCTTCAAAAGGAAAAACCCTGTGGGAAAAATCCTAGTGAAGGAAAAATAGTACACCCACCCCTGTTAAATACAGAAATTACAAAGTAAAAACGAAAGCAGAAAGCAACAAAGATACAAAGTTATACAAGACAGAGCAACCGGACCCTCAAATAGGGTAGACATGCCAGTCAGATACTTCACCTATCAAGTAGCAGGAGCATCACATAATAGAGATGCATTTCTCAACAACCGCAGCCATTCAAAGCATTAACACAACCATCCAGAAAACCCACTAGAAGATTTTTAAGTAGCCCGAGCTTCTTTCATCCCCACTCTTGGCAAGAGCATCGGCCTCATTGTTCTATTCTCTTGGAATATTGACTATAGCCCAAGAAGTAATTTTTGACTTAAGTAAGTCAATGGACATAGCAAAAGCTCTAAGCCTCCAAGGGATGTCAATGAGATTTTTAGCCTAGCCACAAGCGTTAGAGGAATCTGATTCTAGGATGACAGGGTACGACAAGGCCCAAGAAGATGCTGAACAAATAAGAAGAGCTTCCCTGATGGCTCTAAATTCAGCTTCATTGGAATCAACTCTTCCCACTGATTTTGAAAATTCCAAAAGAGTCTTTCCCTCATGATCACGAAGGATGCCTCCAATGCCACCGGGTCCCGGTTTTCTCTGCACTGAACCATCCATATTGAATTTCAAATACCCATTCGGAGGCTTGGTCCATGATGAGTTCGCCACTTTACACCTGATTCTACTACCAGCTGAGATGGAGTTGATATTTTCAGGGCATCAAATAATATCGGTAGTAGATGAAGGGACAGCCGGCCACTTTGCTTTAATCCAGCAAGCCAAACGGACTTTAACAATTTCTACAAGCTGAATATTACTCATATTAGAGTTAGAGAAGATTACCTCATTCCTACGTAGCCATAAAGACCATAGAATTGCAAAAAAATAGAAGTTTCCATACTGCAATATTTGGGATATAAAAAGCAGGCTTCAACCAAGAAAGAGTAAATGACTTTGCATTGGGAGGAGAAGCCCATACAATACCCCACTGTTTATAGAAAAGAGACCAAACCTCCCAGCTGCTATGGCAATTGAAAAAGAGATGGTTTATAGTTTCTAGTTCATTCGGACACAAGGAACAGTAAATCTGATCATGCCTTAGGATGCTTCTTTTGGCCAACTCTACTTTAACAGCTAATCTCCCATGTAAGACTTGCTAAAGGAGAACATGAACTTTAGGTGGCGCAACAATTGGCCAAACTAATTTCGAAATATCCGATGAGCTATCAGTCTGTAACAAACAAGATTTGTAGAACGAAGAGACCGAAGAGTTCCCGCTGTTGTTGAACCTCCATATGACCTTATCTGGAAAGTTATCGTTAACCACTATGTCCCTGATGCAGTCTTGCAAATTATCCCACTGTTCAGTTTCCCAATTAAATAAATTTCTCTTCAATCTAATCGACCATCGCCATTCCGAATCCTCTAAAATCCTCAGATCAGCAATTGGGGCCTCCTTGTCAACTGCAAGTGAGAAAGATCTTGGGAATTAATGTTTAAAGGTTTATCTCCAATCCAAAGATCAGACCAAAATTTGATGTTTTTACCATTTACCACAATTATAGCTATCCCATAAGATAGAGACTCAATATCAGCTTGCTCATGTCGACGATGAATAAGGATATTTTGCCATATAGTTGAGCATTTGCTAGTCGAGTCGATTCTTGGCCGTAGATCAAGATGGTTAAGCTTTCCTTTTTCCACAATAACTTTTCTCCACAGTGAGTCCTTCTCATTTCGAAAATGCCATACCCATTTTTTAAGCAACCCTCTGTTCTTCATATCTAAATCAACAATATCCAATCCTCCCTTCTCTTTAGGTTTGCAGATTTGATTCCAATTAACCTAATGGAGTTTCTTTTGGTCATCAGAGCCTCCCCAAAGAAAGCGGCTTTGAATTTTATCTAACTCAGCTTTCACATTAGCAGGAAGTGGAAGAAGAGACATAAAATAGAGAGGTAGACTATTAAGCACAAATTTAATTAAAGTAATCCTACCTGCAATAGATAGCTGGTGAGTCTTCCATGAGGATAATCGACATCTGAATCTTTCCACTACAGGATGCCAAATTGAAATTGAAGAGGGCCGAGCACCAAGTGGCAATCCCAAATAGACAGATGGTTGATGATCAAGTTTGCATCCAATATCATTAGCCCACTCTTGCAAAGATAAGTCATCAATACCGATCCCATATAGCCTGCTTTTATTGAAGTTGACTTTCAAGCTAGAGATAAATAGAAAGCATATAAGAATATTTTTCACATTCCGAATCTGTTCAAGATTAGGCTCACAAAATATTATAGTATCATCAGCATACTGTAGGTGGGAGATAAAGAGATTATTGTTGCCGACTTGAACTCCTTTGAAAAGATTAGAATTTGTAGCATTTTCCAGGATGACATTGAGCACATCTCCAACAACACAAAAGAGATAGGGGGATAATTGGCATCCCTGATGCAGGCCCCTTTGCATACCAAAATGGCCAGCAGGAACACCATTCACAAGAACAGATATTGAAACAGTAGAAACACATGACTCCATCCATTGGATCCACTTTGATCCAAAGCCAAGTTTTTTAAGAGCAAAGCTTAGAAATCCCCAATCCATTGTATCATAAGCTTTTTCAAAGTCCACTTTGAACATAATCCCACCATTGCCCCTTTTTTGATGCAGTCAATTGTTTCATTGGCTAATAGGGCACAATCAATGATTTGTCTTCCTTTGAGAAACGCAAATTGACTTTCGCCAATAACTTCACATATGACCATTGACAATCTCCTGGCTAGAACCTTGGCTATGATTTTGTAAATGCTACCCACAAGGCTGATTGGTCTGTAATCAGTGATAGAGGAGGGACCAGCGCACTTTGGTATAAGTGAGATGAAAGAAGAATTGATCTTCTTATCAAAGTAGCCCAAGTTGAAAAAATCATCAAAGATTTTCAAGAAAATCAGCCTTGACAATATCCCAATTTTTCTTAAAAAAGAAGAGATTAATATCGTCCGGCCCAGGTGATTTGTTTCCATCCGAGACATTGATGGCTTCATAGATTTCCTCGGAAGTGAACGATGCCTCAAGAAGAGTTTTGCTGGAATCAGAAAGACAAATAAACCTGCCATCAAGGTTTTTAATTTTTAAAGCTTTTCTGGAGTTATATAAGATTTAAAAGTGGGAAGCAATAAGAGATTTGATCTCACCCGGATCCGATAGAGTAGAACCATTATGCTGGATGCTTGTGATGTTGTTAGATGCATTTCTCATGGCAACCATTTGGTGGAAAAACCTTGAATTTCTATCACCATTGTTCAGCAAGTTCCAACTCGATTTTTGTTGCAATGACCTTTCTTCAGCACGTATAAGCTTCCAAAGTTCCCATTTGCAATGATAAAGCTTATTTCTAAGATCATCATTTTCACCATTCACAGCCAGTAGCTTTTCAAGTTGTTGGATTTCTGACTCCAAAGCGCTTATAAAGGCAGATAGATTTCCAAATTTTGATTTTGCCCAAGATTTCACTGCAGGCTTAAGAGATTTGAGCTTCTCCCAAAGATTTAAATCCTGAGAATTGTTCAAAACAGATTTTACCATTGGCTTAAAATCTTCATCTTCACACCAATAGTTGAACAATTTGAATGGTTTGGGGCCCCAATCGACATCCTCACAACCAAGAAAGATAGGATTATGGTCAGAAATAGATCTGGGGAGGGCTTTTTGATAAATATTTGGGAAAGCCGTCATGAATTGAGTGATAAAGAGAAACCGATCAATACGGCTGAAAGAAGGAGGGAATGAGTTTTTGAACCAGGTGAAATTGCTCCCCGCTAGCAGTAGGTCCGCAAGAGCCCAGTCTTCAATAAAATCATTGAAAACACTGAGTACAGAATGATTGGAGACTATCTCGGATCTCTCTTCTTCAAATCTGACCACGTTGAAATGACCACAAATGCAGATAGTGACATTAAAACCAGAAAGATGGGCCGAGAGCTCTTCAAAGAAAGACCGCCGCTCTTCATCGTTGTTCGGGGCATACACATTGACAAAGATACACTTCATATCCAACGCTTTGATTGAACCCTGAATGATCAAAAACCTTTGGGATATAATGGAGGATTTCATCTGAAAGAAGTCATCTTTCCAAATCGAATCAGACCTCCCGCTCTCCCAACTACATCCGAAAAGGCACCATGGATCATGCCTTTCGCCCATAGAAGCCTGTACTATTTAGGATCAAACCCTTCACATTTGGATTCCTGCAGGTGAAATATCTGAACTTTTTCTTTAGAAATAAGCTTTCTGATGGCTCTCCTTTTTTCTTTTGAGCCGATTCCTCTAATGTTCCAAGATATAATTCGCATCTGAGAAAATAAAGGCAGACACTTGAAAGAAGCCCTAAGCAACTAGGAGCCCACATTCTATGGCGCATGAATGATGCTTATTTCTTGTCTAACCACTTTAGGGTTATCATCGAACTCCATCCCTACTTGTTTGCACAAGTCCATAGTTGCATCAATTTTGTTTTTCAAAATGTTCTGGCCTGGGCTGATCTGTTGAGGAGATGGGCTTAAATTAGGGCCCAAATTTGTTTGAAAATTCACAATGGCAATGTTAGCCATTTTCTTCCTTTTATTCCTTTTATTTCTACGGATAGTAACCCATGACTTTTAAGCTCCATTTGGGGACCCACTCATAGATTTAGATTCAGGTACCAAGGACAAATTTCCAACAGATCCAGTTAAATCTATAGAGAAGTTATTAGCTAACCTTGGACTCTCCAAATTGCTTGGCTCAACCTCCAAGGGACAACTAGCAGACAAACCATTGTCTTCATTCATTCTCCCCGACCATGTTATTAAATTCCTTGCTGTTTCCCGAAGTTGCATCTTTGGTATCCCTCGGCATGTGTGGCGCCGACGGTGGGGTCTAAGCTGATGATTCTCTGCTTTCTCCGCTGCTATTCGATTTGTCTACTCCGCCTGAAACCGGTGCAGCCATGAATGTATAATAGATAATTTTGAAGGGAATATTACTGACTTTGCTTGAAATTACGTTAGGGATATCGACTTTCCACTTCAACTAAGATCCATGCAGCTTTGAAGGATTCTTTAGATATAGTACTCTCATGGGTCTTAACGAATTTCCCCCATCCATTACCCAAACTCTCAAAGAAGCTTTGATGACATAATAGTAGGGGAACCTCTTCCAGTTTAATCTAGAGCAAAGACGCTCCTCTGTCATTATCGTCATCCCACCAGGTGACAACTTCATCAAAAAACTTTGAAAGAGTGAATGAGTGGCTTTTAAGAGAGACCTCCATAGAATTAGATGAAGGGAACGTTATAAGGGTTTTTATATTACTCAGGCAAGCCACAAGAACAAAAAGACCCTCCTTGCTCAATGCCTCCTTAACCTCCTTACAATCAACCCCTCCATAGGATTTACCAACCACACTTCTGTTCAGCCACTCTAGATCATCTTTGTGAATATATATGTTTAGCAGAAGAGGATCAAGAGACCCATCGGAAGTAGATGAATGATTTGTGCTCTCATGATGATGGCTGGATTCATTTTGCAATGATAGAGAATTCTCAATCCTATCATCTAAGTTAATCCTTCCCGATCCGCAAAGAGCTTCCTTATATGATCTGTTATCAATCACAACCGGATCTTTGGGTGAAGGTTGATTGGGAAGGCTTTGACCCTTGAAAGAATCATCTTTATGGGCAAAAGAGACAGAGATGTTCTGTCCAAGAGATTTGAGGTTTGCACCTGAATCGACCGCCTTCTGCGCTTCCTGTTTCTTGCGTTACCTTACAAAACCATAGCCGACACCCATACGAGACCTTCTTTGGAACGGTGGAATATAAGCATCCACAACAACTCCAAAATTGGAAAAGGATTTCCATAACATTCCCAATGAGACTTCACTGCCAATACCTCCAACAAATACAGAAAACAACTTGGACTTCCATTCTGAGTTGCTTAATTTGTCTCTATTTGGTCGATGTTTTGGAACCCATGCCTGTTTGAATTGATCCTTTGTCTTCTTTGCTTCAGTTGGAGCTGTCTGATAGTTAAGCCAATGGCCAATAAAAATGAAGTTTTGACCCCTAAAACTTCCTCTGCGAATTTCCTTCTCTGTCTGCCTTCATTCTCCACCCTGTTAGTTGTATGAATAGGTCTCAGATTCTCATAGAAAAAGACTCTTCCATTTACCTCTGTTCGTCTTACTACTGGTGTTGCGCCTCATCTCCGCCTTTCGCCATTACCAAAAAACTTGCCATGAACTCTGAATCTTGACCTCCCTCTCTCACTCTCTCTCATCTCTAAAAGTTTAGTGATTACAATAAAATGGTTTGACAGTTTATTTGATAAACAAAAGCCCTCAAACTTATATAAAGTAATGAACTAAGCCCCTTAAGTTTTATTTGTAATCAAATAAAGTCTTTAACTTTTGTTTACAATCAAATAAGTTCATAAAGTTTTTATTATAATCATATAATTCCCAAAGCTTTGACTTACTCCCAATGAGGCCATCGATGTGCCAAAAACAAGTACTTGTGTATATAAGCTTGAAATAAGCTAAGTGACTTCAATTAGAGGGGACTCATCTCTGGGGAGCAGTTTAAAATTTTTTTAATTTTTTTTCTTTTCCATAAAATTTACCCTAAGCTGACGTGGCTTTTTCCAACGATAGAAGGGTTTATTTGGCCGAAGTAAGGATTTCAGGGACTCAATTGACAAACACTTTGACCTCCCTTAAGTTTCTAATTTGGCACTTTTTGTTATAATTTTTAATATTTTAACATGTACTCTCTTGTAAATCCTGCACGTTTTTTTTTTTAATTTACCTTTTCTTGTTTTTCTTGCCTTAATTTTAATTTACCTTTTCATTCATTAATTATTATTTATAGTGCTTATTCATATTTGATTTTTTCTAAGATTTTTTCTTTTCAATATTTACTATATCAATCCCAATTTTACTAAATCAATTAGCAAATCCTTTTTTTCCTCTTCTTTTTATCAATTATCAATATAGCTAACTTATTAATTGTAGATTTTTTACACTTTTAATCACAATTTGGATGTGAGGAACAATTAAACTAACAAATATATTTTGAAATAGGTGGTGGACTTGACTGTTAATTAAATTATCAAACTTATCACCAATCAGACTATCATAATCATTTTCTTTGTTTTTTTTTTAAATAAAATTTTTATCATTGAGTTGGTAATTAATGAGTAAACGCCAAACATTATACTATATAATGCTAGTATATATTTCCACATGATATTTATTATTTAAAATCAATATAGCGTATATAAGCATGGTGTTAAATACAGGTATCGATGGATATATCGAACGGATATATCGACGGATATATCGAGGTATCGATGAAATTCAAATATAAGTGGTCCAAAATGCAATAAAACGACGGATATTTATAGTAAACGTTTGAATTTTGCTTTGAAATTTTGACCAATTCTTATTTACATATTTCCACATGTTTTAGAATCAAGATATGATAAATAGAGTATATGTAGACATTTTTTTTTATTTATTTTTAGTTTTTGTACTGCGAAAAGTGTATGTAATATGTATAAATCAACTATACTAATTTAAACACACATTTATTTTATCTTCAAAATGATGGTTACCAAATTAACCACTTCATTAAATGTAAAAAATTATATGATTTCTTTTCTGAAGCAAGAAAGAAATACATTATTTTAGTTACAAAAACACAATCCAAAGCACAAATACAACCTCAGTACCACATTGAATTTCTTGGAGGCTCAAAATCACTACTACCGTAGTTACCACTGCTATGACTTCTACTAGACATGGATGTATCATCTCCCCCGGGGGCAGTAATCCAGTTAAAATATTCAAGCCATGACATATAAGGTTTATAAACCGCCATATAATTGTGCACATATTCCAAATATGCCTCTCGACTAATTCTTGTTAGCCATCCAATAAGTGTTTGGCCTTCTAACGAAAGACGAAAATGGTAATTCATACATGTCAAGAATCTTCCTATTATTGAGATGACCAAAATCCAGACTTAATTGAAACAGATATTTAACTACAATGTGACTTTTACTTTCAACAAAGCTTTGGGCAAAAATAAAAAATGACATAGAAGTGTTGTGTCAAATACCAACACTTAAACGGAAAATTATCGAGAAACCCGGGTCTATCTCAAACCAAATCACTTAAACGAAACAATTATTTGTATTACTATTACCACAATTTTGTATGAATGACTTCAATTGCTAATATTTTTGAAAAAACCCTTTCCTTCATCGAAATGCCGCTTATATTTTTAATCCTAAATGTAAAAACAAAAAAATTATTTAATTTAATATGGATATTTACGGATATATTGAGATTTATCGAGATATCGATAAATATCGACGGATACACGGATATATCGACGGATATTCCGTGACATTGAAATTTTTATGGATATTTATATCGAGGGGTACAGATATCGGATATATCGACGGATATATCGAAGTATCGACGGATATTTAATTCCATGTATATAAATATCTATAGTTACATATCGACTTAGTTAGGTATGTATTACTTGGCCCTCCCAAAATGAAATTCCTGGTTCTGCTCCTGATAGCAGAGTTCCGGAAATTATCTTCATGAGGAGTTTTCTACTATCAAATAAATTCGGAGAAGAGCTTAGAAATATATACGAATTACGAATTGAATAGTAAAATAAACCGAAGGAGGGATGATATGAGAAGGCCAAATTACCATTTAAATTCAAATCAAACATCTGCAGTGAGCACTGCTTTCAATTGTTCAATATAATGGGAATCCATTATTCACTATATGAGCACTCTTGAATACAACTAGTAAGAGACAATTTATTGAATTTTCTTAGGACTACAAATCCAACTTTGACTTGAACTCATCTGAAATAAGGATCTTCTCCTTTACTATAGATTTAAATTCTTTTGACTCTTCCTTTTCATCTATTGGCTATAGCTATGGTATCCTTACCTACTTAAAGTAGTTACTATGATTAGATTTATTTATATTTATATTCTAGAATTAGCTACCTTGTCTCTCAAAGCTGAAAAAGAGAGTTGAATTTGCCTTCACCCTTCATAGAAATATTATCTGTTTTGAATGCTCAATTGTGAATGACTGAGTTTTTAAAAGGGTAATATATATAGGTGATAATTTTGCGGGTTAAGTCGGTTTCGGGTCGAGTCTAGTCGGGTTCGGGTCTTAACAAGTCTCGGATCTTAATGGATTACGGGTCTTATCAGATCGGATATAATCGGGTTCGGGTCATTATGCTTATCGGGTTTAACGGGTTTCGGGTTATTTTAAATCGGATTCGGGTCACTATATATATCGGGTCATTTCAAAACTCAGATCATTATGAATCGGATAAATTCGGATATATCAAACATCAAAAGTTACAAAATATAAAATAACCTAACTCTATAAATTTGGATAACTTATTAAAAAATATATAAATTTAGATAATATAGCAGTTTTATACTAGAGATAAAGGTTATAGGCAAAGAATATAGCTAACAAATCTAATAGAATTAAGATAATATATCTAAAAAATTGGTTTAATTTGGTGGAGGAAGAATGAAAGATTAAAACTAGTTTATGTCACTACTTACTAATGTCATTAATTATATGTGAGTAATATTAATATAGAAAATACATTATATTTATATACGTATATAATAGATTTTTTTTTTGCTTTACTTTTGAAGTCATCTTAGAATATTTTTGGTTTATTTTATAATTATTAATTTTATGTTAGACAATGTTATTTTGAGGATTTCGATTGCTTTAGTACATTAAGAAATTTTATGTTACAGTAATTTTTGTTTTTTTTTTTTAATTTTATAATTGCAACTTAGAAATTGAAAATCAAAGAAACTATATATATTATAACATGGGTAAAAATAAAACCATAAATTCGTTCAGGTTAATTCAATTCGGGTTAATTCGGGTTCGGGTCACTTACATAGGCGGGTCATTTTGAAGTTCAGGTCATTTTAAATCGGGTTAAGTCGGATATCGGGTTAAATTTTATCGGATTTTTTCGGTTTCGGGTTATCTCAATTCGGGTTAAATCGGTTTCGGATTATAGTACTTATTCATATTATCGGGTTATAATCGGGTTTAATTCAGTTCGGTTTAAGTCGGTTTTATTGGGTCGGGTCATACTTTGCCACCTATAGTAATATATAGTTTGTAGTTACTTTATAATTTTATCATTTGAAGTGATATAGGATAAATTCCATGTAAGGTCTGAAACCTTTTACTTCAATTGCACTTCAGTCTTTCATCTTTCAATTGTCCCATTTGGCTCCCAATCTTTATTATATAATTCCCTTTTGATCCTTTTGTTGTAATAATTTTGTTAAAATTGAAATATCCATGTTTTAAAAAAACATTATTGTGATGTCGATCGGCATTCTATTAACAATCTACATAGACAATTTTCTCAATTATTAATGGAATTATATAACGAAAGGATCAAAATGGAATAATTTAAAGCGGTTAAGGATTAGGATTTAGGGTGGAGTAATTCAAAGGATTTCAGCCAAAAAAAAAAAATGATAAAAGTTTATGAGTTTTGGATTAAATATATCCATATAGGAAATATAAGGCTATGTTTCATAGAAAAAAAAAAAATTTCATTTTTATTCTTTGAAATATTATATAAACTGATGTTTGTTTAGTCAATGAAAATGAATAAACTTTTTAACTAAAATGACAATTGAGTTAAAATTAGAAATAATTTTTTATTATTTTGATATTTTCACTCTATCATCATTTTCATTTTCCAAAGAAAACGTATTCATTTCTTCAAAAAAAAAAAGAAAGAAAAGAAAACGTATTCAAATTTATTGGCAATACATATATCACTACTTGATTTCTTTAATATTTTAGAAAATGAAAATGGAAAATGTTTTCATGATCTAAACATAGCCTAAAAGTATTTGATAAATCTTGTGGCTCAGGTAGCATGACTCTTATCCGAAAATCTATTATGCAAAATCACATTCAATGATTTCGATTTTACTTATTCAAAACATTTTGTAATATCGTAAAAGAAAAAAAAAGGTGATTGATATTAAAATTGTTTATGTAAAAGAAAAGGAAGTTATGACTCAATTGATACAAAAGAATAGGTTTGGGACTTGGAAAAAAAATCGCATAAATGCATGGGGACCATTTGGCAAATTTGCCATTTGGAAAATATAAAAGATTCCCTCCCTTCCTTCTAGGGCTGTCTAAAACCGAATCGGACCAAAAATCCTACCCAAACCGAGGCTCAAACGGTGTAAATGGGTCGGGTTTCTCAGGTCCTCGGGTTAATCGGTTTTAAGTGTCGGTGTAAATGGGTAATCAGGTTGTGAGCGATTCCATAAACATGGAACCGAACCGACCGATTACCCGAATAGTTAGAAATAAATATTATTATATATAATATAATATATATTAATTTGACTTTTGAACCGTTTATACATATATAAACCTAAACTAAAAATTTAAAAAAAAAACCCTAATTTTCTCTAATCTTTCTCTCTCGGCCTCTCCAGCTCTGACTTCTCTTCTCTCCTCCCTCTCTCCCTTAACCTTTCACCGTTTCTCATCCCCCTTTGATCTTCGGTTATTCTTCGATACGGTTCTTCAAAAATCTCCATCCCTCCAAACCTTTTTCTTTCTGAAACAAATCCCCAATTCGAAAAATTGCAAACAGAGATGAGATGTTCAAATCGAGCCTGTTGATGCGAGGAATAAGGGCTAACTCGATGCCAAAAAGAAGGAGACGAGTTACGTTCATTCATATACGGTTATGCCGCATCTCTAACATCCGATAATCGATTGGCTGTTTCAAAGGCTTTCCCGTGCTTTCTCATATTCCGGTGCGGGAATCGGAGGTGTAGAAGCGTCTTCCTCTGGGTACTCTTCAACGAATCCTCTAATCTAAGGTTTATGACTTATAGTTCTATAAGAAGCTGGATTTCGACCTATTGATTCGAGTAAAATCCTATTTTTTCTTGAGGACCTTCATTTTTAGATCAAAATCTGGCAAAGGAATTCGTCTGCCAGAACCTAGAAACTTGCTTGAACTTCTAGGTATGGATTTTTTTTTCCTATTTTTCAGGTATAGATTTCACGGAAGCTGTTAAATTGAAAGCAAGGTATTCTTGGGAACAGACTTACCCAACCAACTGCACCGAACCGACTTTGTCGGTTTTTTTCGGTTCCTACCAAGGTCGAGTCTGTCCTCGGTCCCAATAATTATCCATTGATTTCCTCGGTTTTAGAATGGAACCGACTCAAAAAGACCGAACCCGACTGATGGACACCCCTATTCTCCGTCATCTCCTTTCTCCATTAATTAATCTCTTTCTCTACCCAAAAGCTAAGCTTTCTCTCTCTAAGAATACCTTATTAAATCCTCCTTCAATCCTCCTTCAAAATGACATGCAATAATAATAGAGTGTAATCCCAATCTGGCCAAGCCTTAGCCACCATTATTTGATAGAATGTTGGAGAACTTGCATAAGATATGGGAAGAGGAAGAAAGACTCGGTAATGAGCAAAAAGAAGGAAAAAGAAAAAGAAAAAAAGAAATGAAGTTGTTGCGTTGTTGGAGGTGAGATGGGGAAGAGGAGAAGCTTGAAATTTAGTTTGGAGAAGCTTGGAGCTCATGAAGCATAAGAGTGAGAGAAATCGAATCTTTAAACTCAATCTTTGGACGAGTGCGGTACTGATCGAGATGGTGGCTGATGCTCCAAGGGCTTATCATGGACATAAAGGACACAATGAAGTTCATGGAGGGGGATGATCAAGGAGTGCAAGGAAGCATGGTCAAGCTTAAAGGAGAGGATGGAATCGCAAGGTTTCATGAAGATGCCAATGGAATCGCACCAAAGATGCCATTAGGTCATGGAGATGCCATTAAGATGCCATTTGATCCTTTGAAGATGCCTTTAGGTCCGATGACAAGAGCAAGAGCTAAGAACTTCAAAGATGCATTAATAAGCTTTGTTCGAACTCATCTTGACGGCTTGAAGTCCATTGAAGATCAATTGGGAAGCATTGAAGTCGACATCATCAAGAATATTCCCAACGATTCCAAGCTTTGCACTTTACTTGAAATCGTTGAACCCTAGAGCTTACATTGTGTAATTCGGCCATATGGGCCTTAGTTCTATCTTAGATTAGCTATTTAATTAGTTTAGAAGACATTGGGTTGGGTCTTGTTTGACTAACTCCAATCCTTACTTAATTAAGTTATGTTATTTACTTTTCCTAGTTGAACAAGGGCTAGGCTATTTCCTTGTTCTTTCTTTTATGTGTAAACCGCCTATGTAAGGAGGTTAAGGGGGGGTATGCGTCGACTTGATGCCTATATAAAGGCACCATCCCCCTATTGTAAACACAAGTTGAGTTGATTAATAAAATTGAGGTTTATTCACCCAAATTGATTATCTTAGCTTCATTGTTCTAGTTGAGCAAACTTAGGGTTCTTCAATCTTGTAGAGTCCTAGCAAACAATTAGGTTGTGTGAGCTTAATTATTTGTAAATGTTGTGATCTTAGGTGTTCAATTGCAGGTCTAATTGAAGACTTAAGGCCGACAAACGAAGAGGATTGCTTAAGTGAAGGTTGTCGACATACTCATCTAGGAGTTGAGGAAATTCAAGTAGATTCTTGGCGGGTCTCAAGGATAGATTTGAATCTAATACAAATAGATTCGTATCAATTGGTAATCAGAGCATAGGTTGTCATCTCCAATCGGTAAATCTATTATTTTATTCATTATTCATCAAGTTTTTCATCTATCAAGTTCATCTTGTTCTTATCGCACCATATTGTTCAAAAAATTCAGAAACTTCGAAAAATCATAGTGGATTCATTAGGACCTCAATTGCTTTGAAATTTCAGATTTGAAGTCCTTATAACTAGTAGTTATATCGAAAAATAACAAACAAATAAAAAAAATTCGAACAGAAACTTGTGATTTTTATTCTGGATTCGTTTGAGCTCGGAAATCTTTGAAACTTGAGCTATAGACTTCTTTTAGTGTGATATTTCTGGGAAAAATACTGAAAAAAATCAAAAAAATATGTGGTGTTATCGACTTTTTGCAGGAACTAGGGTTTTGAATTGGGAATTTGGGGATTAGGGTTTCTATTGTGCAATTGATTCAATTTGTTGCAATTAACCCTAATTGATTCTTTGATTGAGATCCTTGGGTTGCTTTTGTTGTGAATTAAGGTTTAATTTGAAGAATTTAAGGTTAAAACCCTATTGGAGACAAGTGGTACAAAATTGGATTCAAGTGGTACTAGGGTTTTCTAATCGACTTGAATTGTTTGTTTTGTGTTTGAATTGAGTTTTGTGCAGCAAATTTGGAGAATGAATTCAACATAAAAGGCCTGCATAAATGGTTTGGTTTTGGTTTAAGATTACTTTCCTTTGATTCACAAAAATTTTGCTACTAATTGTTTGTTCCTCAAGTAGGTCACGAGAAGAAAGGAGTTCTCTAACGAGTTGCTCTTATGAGGCCTATTGAAGCTAGTAAAAGGCATAATCTTGTGAGATTATTAAGAGAGTAGTGGACCGCAATCCATAGGTCGAGTGCAAACACGAGAGCACAAAGGTATACACACACACACTTGTGAGGAATTTTTACTACTAATCTTTGTTCTTTGTGTAGGTACAATGGGAGACAATTTACAAGGAGGTGAGCAAGCCGATTTGGCTGCTATGTTGCAAACCCTAATGCAACGCATGGATACTATGAATACTAGATTTGATGCTATGGCCAATGATATTCAACAAGTAAAGGATGGCCAAAATCAACAAGTTCAACCTCCTCAACAAAGAGGCAATGCCGCAAACAATGAAAGAGTTCAACCTCCACCACCAAGACAAGTTGTTCCTAGAATTGATCCTATAGAGAGATTGAGGCAACAAGAGCTTGGAGGTCAAGCTTATAATGAGAATTTACGACCTAGGAGGGGAGTTGAAAGAGAGGAGCCTAAAGCCAATATCAAGTACAAAATCCCTAAATTCAATGGGAGAGGGTCACCGGCGGATTACTTGGAGTGGGAATCAAAATTGGACATGTACTTTGATTACCATCCCTATGGCGAATTTAAGAGGTTTCAAATTGCTACCCTTGAATTTTCGGAGAATGCTTTGAATTGGTGGAATCAATTGGTGCAATCAAGGAGAAGAAATTTTGAGAGGCCTATTGAAACTTGGTTGGAATCAAAGAGTCTTATGAGGAAGTGATTTGTTCCAAGTTTCTATGTCAACTCTCTTTATCAAAGCTTGCAATCTTTGAGGCAAGGAACAAGGAGTGTTGATGAATACTACTCGGAGATGATGTTGTTGATGTCTAGGGCCGACGTTGATGAAGCTCCACAAGCCACCATGGCTAGGTTTTTGGCGGGGCTAAATAGAGAAATTCATGACATAGTGGAGATGCAACAAGACTATGATGTTGAGGAATTGCTTCAACATGCTTTGAAAGCCGAGAGTCAAGTTAAAAGGAATGGAGCTAAGAAGAGCTTTGCATCATCATCAAGCTCATGGAAAGCTCCAATTAAGAAAGATGAGAAATCATTCAACAAGGAGAAATAGGTGGCGCAAAAGGGAGTAAGCCCTAAATCCGATTCTAAGTCTTCATCAAGTTCTTCTTCTGAGAATTATATTAAGTGTTTTAAGTGTCAAGGAATTGGTCATTATGCTAAGGATTGCGTTAATAAGAAGGTTATGTATCTTAATGAGCATGATGAGGTTGTGAGTGAAGATGAAGAATTTGCCCTAGGATCTAGTGGTGATGGAGATGATGAAAGGGGATTTGCGCATGATGATGAGGATGATGATGATGATGCTACACCAGCACTCTTGAACTTAGTTGCAAGAAGAACTTTAAGTGTTTATGTTAAAGGAGATGTGCACAATCAAAGGGAGAATTTGTTTCATACTAGGATGTATGCGTGTGGGAAGCCTAGTAGTGTGATCATTGATGGAGGAAGTTGTACAAACATAGCTAGTGTGTACTTAGTAAAGGAGTTGTCGTTGCCCACTACCAAACACCCTAAACCCTATAGTTTAGGATGGTTCAATGATAGAGAGGAGATTAAGGTTAACAAACAAGTTTTAGTTTCTCTTTCTTTGGGCAGGTACAAGGATGAGGTGCTATGTGATGTTCTTCCAATGCAAGCATGCCATGTTTTACTTGGTCGACCATGGCAATATGACAACGAGGTCCATTATGATGGTGAGACAAATAAGTACTCTTTTGTTTGTGGTAAGCATCCTATTACTTTGATTCCTTTATCACCTTAAGAAGCTTTAAAAGACCAGTTGAAATTGAAAGAGGATTTTGCTAAATTGGAATCTGAATATAGGACTCAAGAAAAGACTAAGAATGTTAGTTCTAGGGTGAATTGCGTTGAAAACAAATCTGTTTTGGTTGATAAGCATGCTAGTTCTAAGAAAGTTGTTAAGGAGTGTATGTTAGCTACTAAGAGTGAGATTAAAGAAGCTTTGAATGATAATTCTGTTTTGATCTTGCTTTTGCTTAAAAATACACTTGTTGCTACTAACAACTTGGAAAGAGAGCTTCTAAGCAACATAGTTTCCCTTTTGAGTGATTATGCGGATGTGTTTCCTGAGGAAATTCCTAGTGGTTTACCACCAATTAGAGGGATTGAACATCAAATTGACTTCATCCCTGGAGTGCAAATACCTAATAAGCCATCTTATAGGACAAATCCCGAAGAAACAAAGGAGTTAGAGAAGCAAGTTGGAGAGCTACTTCAAAAGGGTTTTGTGCGTGAAATCCTTTCTCCATGTGCAGTTCCTGTTTTGCTTGTTCCTAAGAAGGATGGAACTTGGAGAATGTGTGTTGATTGTAGGGCAATAAACAACATAACGGTAAAGTATCGTCACCCTATTCCTAGATTAGATGATATGCTTGATGAATTGCATGGTGCTTGTTTATTTTCAAAGATTGATCTTAAGAGTGGATATCATCAAATTCGCATAAAAGAGGGTGATGAATGGAAAACTGCCTTTAAAACTAAGCTATGGTTGTATGAATGGTTAGTTATGCCTTTTGGATTGACTAATGCGCCTAGTACTTTCATGAGGCTAATGAATCATGTTTTGAGAGCTTATATTGGCAAGTTTGTTGTTGTTCATTTTGATGATATACTTGTGTATAGCCGAAACCTAGATGATCAAATTGAGCACTTGCGTTGTGTGTTAGATGTACTTAGGGTTGAGAAGTTGTATGCTAACCTTAAGAAGTGCACCTTTTGCACAAACAACCTTGTTTTTCTTGGTTTTGTGGTGTCATCGCAAGGTATAGAAGTTGATGAGGAGAAGATCAAGGCAATCAAAGAATGGCCAACCCCCACCAACGTTGGTCAAGTGAGATCTTTTCATGGACTAGCCGGATTCTATATGAGGTTTGTTAAGGATTTTAGCACCTTAGCCACCCCTATTACAAGTGTTATGAAGAAGAATGCACCATTCAAGTGGGGAAAAGAACAACAAGAAGCATTTGAGACCTTGAAGGAAAAACTAACTAATGCTCCTTTGCTTGTTTTGCCTAACTTTAACAATACTTTTAGATTGAATGTGATGCATCAAGGGTTGGAATTGGAGCTGTTTTGATGCAAGGTGGGAAGCCCATAGCTTATTTTAGTGAAAAGTTGAATGGGGCTGCATTTAATTATCCAACCTATGACAAAGAGTTGTATGCTGTTGTGAGAGCATTACAAACATGGCAACACTATCTTTGGCCTAAAGAGTTTGTGATTCACACCGATCATGAAAGTTTGAAGTACTTGAGAGGCCAACAAAAGTTGAACAAACGACATGCTAAGTGGAGTGAGTTCATTGAGAGTTTTCCTTATGTAGTGCGCTACAAACAAGGTAAGGAGAATGTTGTAGCCGATGCTTTATCAAGGAGGTATGTCTTACTTTCCATGCTTGATTCTAAGTTTCTTGTATTTGAGTTTATTAAGGAATTGTATGCTAGTGATGTTTACTTTGGTGAAATCTTTAAAGCGTGTGAAAATTCTGGATTTGGAAAGTATTATAAGCATGATGGGTTTTTGTTTAAAAAATCTAGATTGTGTGTGTCTTCTTGCTCATTGCGTTATGTTTTTGTGAGGGAATCGCATGAAGGGGGTTTAATGGGTCACTTTGGAGTTGATAGAACTTATGAGATATTGCATGAACACTTCTTTTGGCCTAAGATGCGATATAATGTAGGAAAGCATGTTTCTAGTTGCATTGTTTGTTTGCAAGGTAAATCTACATCTAAGCCTCATGGATTGTATACTCCTTTGCCTATTCCTTATGAACCATGGACTCATATTAGCATGGATTTTGTGTTAGGATTACCTCGTTCTAAGAGAGGTAAAGATTTTATCTTTGTGGTTGTTGATAGGTTTTCTAAGATGGCACACTTCATTGCATGCACTAAAACGAATGATGACATTAATGTAGCTAATTTGTTCTTTAAAGAGATTGTTAAACTACATGGAATGCCTAAGACGATTGTGAGTGATAGAGATGCTAAGTTCTTAAGTCACTTTTGGAGAACTTTATGGGCTAAGTTAGGTACTAAGTTGTTATTTTCAACTACTTGTCATCCTCAAACCGATGGCCAAACTGAAGTAGTTAATAGGACTTTGTCAACCTTGCTTAGGGCATTAATTAAGAAGAACTTAAGAACTTGGGAGGATTGTTTACCTCATGTTGAGTTTGCATACAATAGAAGCATGCATAGCACTACTGGATATTTACCTTTTGAAACTGTGTATGGTTTTAATCCTTTAACCCCAATGGATTTGTTGAGTTTACCTTTGAGTGTGCAAGTCGACATGGATGGTGAAAGAAAGGCCGATTTTGTTAAGGATTTTTATGCTAAGGTTAGAGCTCAAATTGAGAAGAAAACACAATACTACATGAAGGTTGCTAACAAGGGGCGCAAATAGGTCATCTTTGAACCTGGAGATTGGGTTTGGTTGCATCTAAGGAAGGAGAGGTTCCCTGAAAAGAGAAGGTCTAAGCTCTTACCTCGTGGAGATGGTCCATTCCAAGTCTTGGAGCGAATCAACAACAATGACTACAAGCTAGATCTTCCTAGTGAATATGGCAATGTAAGTGCTACTTTTAATGTTTCAGACTTATCCTTGTTTAATAGTGATGCAGATTTGAGGACAAATCCTTTTTAAGGGAGAGGGGATGATGCGCCAAGGAGTGCAAGGAAGCATGGACAAGCAAGGAAGCATGGACAAACTTAAAGGAGAGGATGGAATCACAAGGTTTCATGAAGATGCCAATGGAATCGCACCAAAGATGTCATTAGGTCATGGAGATGCCATTAAGATGCCATTTGATCCATTGAAGATGCCTTTAGGTCCGATGACAAGAGCAAGAGCTAAGAACTTCAAAGATGCATTAATAAGCTTTGTTCGAACTCATCTTGACGGCTTGAAGTCCATTGAAGATCAATTGGGAAGCATTGAAGTCGACATCATCAAGAATATTCCCAACGATTCAAAGCTCTGCACTTTACTTGAAATCGTTGAACCCTAAAGCTTACATTGTGTAATTCGGCCATATGGGCCTTAGTTCTATCTTAGATTAGCTATTTAATTAGTTTAGAAGACATTGAGTTGGGCCTTGTTTGACTAAGTCCAATCCTTGCTTAATTAAGTTATGTTATTTACTTTTCCTAGTTGAACAAGGGCTAGGCTATTTCCTTGTTCTTTTCTTTATGTGTAAACCGCCTATGTAAGGAGGTTAAAGGGGGGGGGGGGGTATCCGTCGACTTGATATCTATATAAAGGCACCATCCCCCTCTTGTAAACACAAGTTGAGTTGATTAATAAAATTGAGGTTTATTCACCCAAATTGATTATCTTAGCTTCGTTGTTCTAGTTTGAGCAAACTTAGGGTTCTTCAATCTTGTAGAGTCCTAGCAAAAAATTAGGTTGTGTGAGCTTAATTGTTTGTAAATCTTGTGATCTTAGGTGTTCAATTGCAGGTCTAATTGAAGACTTAAAGCCGACGAATGAAGAGGATTGCTTAAGTGAAGGTTGTCGATATACTCATCTAGGAGTTGAGGAAGTTCAAGTAGATTCTTGGCGGGTCTCAAGGATAGATTTGAATCTAATACAACTAGATTCGTATTAGTGGCCCAGTTCGAGGTTTGGACTACGTGGGGGGTGTATGAGTCCTCTAAACTGTGAGTGGGTTGTCTTCAACGGAGAACCCATTGAGGTTTTATTTTATTACTGTTTTATTAAATTGTCTTATTTATAAATTGTTTTAATAAATTGTTTTGGGTGCATGAGCAATCTTTGAAAATGGTTTTGAACTGTTGATAAGCATACATGGACTCGTGGAATGGACTCGGTCCATTAAGTACGTGTGGCTGATTTGGTGGTTTACTAGCTAGTAGTTAGATTTGATTGGCGGACCATGAGTTCAGTTTGGATCCACATAGTTCGTCGCTCCAGGCTCGACATGCCATATTTATATACCGGTTCGACGTGTGTATGGGGGAGCTAAACTGGGTGTCTTGCCGCCATAACGCAGTGCTGGACCCAGGCCAACGTCAGGGGAACGGACTTGTTGTTGGAAAAATAAAAAAAATTATATTTTACTGGTATTATTTGATGATGACAAATAATATTGGCTGACGGTTCCGGAGGTTAACTCGGACCAATGTCACTCTGGATAGGTTTTATTGGCAACCCAAGTTTTATGAAAAGATAAAGGATTTTTATACACCGTTTTGATTGATAATCTCGTTTTTTTTATGGTTTTCTATTGGTTTTGGTTGTGAGTGCACCCCACCCACTTCTGGTCCTCTTTTGAGGGTGGCTCACTCACAGGGTACATTCGTGTACTCACCCCTCAATTACTTGTTGTGTTTTCAGGGTAGTTAGAACTAAGCGTTTCTTTTGATGATCGAGTTGGTGGCGTAGGCTGTGATCCCTACTGATAGAGGTACTTCTCACTAGTTAGAGTCCCACTGCAGTTGTCTTGGTTTCTTGTTATCTTTCACTCCTTATTTTCGTTTTACTTTGAGTTTATTGTTTTCTATATTTTCTTATGACTTTGATTTTAAATATTGGAGCGTTTTTATTACAGTGTTTGATTTTCTGTCGATTCCGCTTTTACTCTGATTGGGAAACTATTATTTTTAAAATTTATAATCAGTTTATGTTTTTGTTGTTTCTCATCTGGTATTGACGCTTCATGGAGCCTTGGTACGCGTGACCGGCCGGCACGTGTTTCAAAGTGACACGACGGTTGTCCGTGCTCAACTTTCAGGTCAGGACGTGACATATTTTCACCTAATTAAGTCTTATTTCAGTGATTAGTTGAATTTTATGGGACCTTAATTCTTAAGGATGACGGCTTCAACTATATGGTGGATTTCATCCATTTGATATTGAATACAAATGGCCAATTAATCGCTACAAGCTGCATATAACTAATGCATTGTACTCATAAATTTTCAATGCATAAATTTATGCATTGTACTCATAAATGTACATTATTATCTATATATATATATATATATATATATATATAAAAGCATGGATAAGGGGAAACTTTATGTTTCCTGATTGTACCCTTTTTTTTGTAATATATTTCTAAATTATCATTATTAAAAATATTTTAATTATTCATTATTTTAATAATGGAAATTTAGATTATATCCTCATTAACTAAGATCCAACGTGGTCAATAGGAATGTTCCACATCATCTTTAGCATTTGAATTTTCGACCAAAACATTCTCCAAATCGGTTTAGTAGAAGATCAATTCTGTCCAAAAATTTCAAGGGTAAAATCGTCCACCGAAACGACAGAATTAGGTCTTGAGGTTAACATAAAAGTTGTAGATCTTGGAATTCTCTTTCTAATGGTACCTCATTTGCAATTTTCTTAGCTCTGAATCAAAAATTATGAATTTTCTTCCAAAACTGCTCTTGTGAGGTCCTCCTTTGAATAGAATTTAACAATGCTACGTCAGGGCTGAATCATTATTGTATCATAATTACTGATTGAACTTGAAGTCATTCTTTAGGCTTCCATATTAACAAATTGGATTTAAGAATACCAGATTTAGACTTCAAGACAAATGTCTTGGCAATTTGGGCTTCATGGATTTAAACGGGCCTAATGGGCCTACTAGGCTGAAATTAGACAAAATAATTGATTGTATCACTGCGTTAAAAGTCCAATTGCTAACAAAATAAATAAATTTTGAGAAAATCTAGAGTATATTGGAGTGCATGATGGAAGGCTGTTCAAATACCTAATGAAATGAGAAGGTTATATATTCGCGACTTTATTAGTGCATTGTGAACCGTCAGATGTAAGGAAATTATGGAATGACTATTACGATGCAACGTCTGAGGATTATAAGAGAATGAATGGAAAACTCAGTCTAGACACAAATTGCTTGCACATTACAGGCCATTACCTATTATCTTGAAAGCATGTGAAAAAGCATCAAGAAGTTTGATTTGCCAGATTCTCAAAATTTGCACATCAGAAATTCAACACATAAGGAAATTGCAATTGAATTGAGCATTAAAACTCCACGGAAAGATCTAGAAGCTGCAAATAAGTTAAATGTGCATTCCACGCTATCTTAGATCCAGTTGACTCTAGAAAGAGAGAAGTTTGTTTTTTGTTTGAATGGACGGGCCAGGAGAAATAGGCAAACCATTTTTATATCATGCAATATTGATCAATTTAAAATAATCATCACATATCCTTTAAACATATAATTAACAACATCAATATCGCATTGTTTTTAAAAATATATTTTTATCTGATTAATATAATTCCAAGTATCATCACATGTCAAGAGTTCTTATTGCGTTAGGTACAGCAACATCCGAGGTAGCGGCAACGATTATGCGAGGAGGAAGAACATCACACTCGAGATTTAACATTCCATTAAGTCCGACAGAAATGAGTATATGTAGGACTTCTAAACAGAGTGCTAAGGTTTAACTATTAAGAAGAGCAAGACTAATAATATGGGATGAAACACCAATGATGAGAAAGTTTGCAATTGAATATGTGGATAAAACACATCAAGATATGATGAGTAACAAAGAACCATTATGAGGAAATGTTGTTTTTTGGAGGAGATTTCAGACAAGGGCTCCCAGTTGTACCTCGAGCAACAAAAGAACAAACAGTCAATCAAGGTTTGGGTCAGATCATACCCTTGGCCAAAAATGGAGATACTAAGATTGAAAAAGAACATGAGAGCAAGAGGAGACCAAGAGTTTGAAAAATTCCTCCTTCGAGTTGGTGATGGAGAAGAACCAACAAAAGATGATAATTTGATACTTTTACCAGATCAGATGGTTATAAAGCATGAAAATCCAGAAAAAGACTTGATCAATGCACTTTTCCCAGATTTGAAGCATAATTCAACTTCGGCAAAGTACATGACCAGCCGTGCGATCTTGGCAACAAGAAATGAGTATGTAGACAAACTGAATGAGGAAATGATAGATATATCTCCTGGTGAGAGCAAGACATACAACAGTTTCGATGAAGCAGTAAATGACTCGAACAACCATTATCAAGAGAAATTCTTAAATATTCTAACACCAAATGGTTTGCCAACGCATAGATTGGTATTGAAGAAAAATTTTCCAATCATTTTTTTGAGGAATTTGGATCCATCTAATGGTTTGTGCAATGGAACAAGAATGGTCTACAAACACTTTGGCCATAACATAATACAAGCAGAGATTGCAATTGGTCAATACGTTGGAAAACAAGTTCTTCTTCCAAAAATTCTGCTTTCACCAGCAGAAAACGAAGGATATCCATTCCAATTCAAGAGGAAACAATTCCCTATTCGTCTAAATTTGTTTTGCTATGACCATCAACAAAGCACAAAGACAAACAATTCCTAATGTTGGAGTATTTCTGCCACAATATGTTTTCTCTCATGGACAACTATATGTTACACTCTCTTGGGGAATTTCAATGCTTTCAAGGAAAATTTTTGATACGAATCTAGTTGTAATTGGTCCAAATCCACCTTAGAGACCCGCCTAAGATCAACTTGAATCACCAAACTTCTAGATGTGTATGTCGACAATCTTCACTTGATAAATCTTCCTTCGTTCGTCGACCTTAGACCTCCAAGTCGACCTGCACTTGAACACTTAAGATCACAAGATTCACAAACAACCAAGCAATCACAACTTAATTGTTTGCTAGGACTCTACAAGATTGAAGAACCCTAAGTTTGCTCAAACTAGAACAATGAAGCCAAAGAAATCGATTTGGGTATAAACCTCTCAACTTTATTATTAACTTGACTTGTGTTTTCAAGAGGGGGATGGTCCCTTTATATACTAGTAGGGGACGCATAACCCTTCTCCTAAAACTAAAAGGAAAACATTACATAAAGGAAGGAATAAGGAAATAGCCTACTCCTTGTCCTACTAGGAAAAGTAAATACATAATTTAATTAAGCAAGGATTGGACTTAGTCAAACAAGGCCCAACCCAATGTCTTCTAAACTAAATAAAAAACTAATCTAAGATAGAATAAAGGCCCATGAGGCCGAATTACACAATACCAAAGCCTAATGCTCATCGATTTCAAGTAAGGTAAACACCTTGTAATCGATGGGAATATTCTTGGTGATGTCGACTTCAATGCCTTCCAAATGTTCTTCAATGGACTCTAAACCTCCAAGATGAGATCTTACAAAGCCCAATAAAGCTTCCTTGAACCTTTTAGCCCGAGCCCTAGTCATTGGACCTTGCGGAATGGCTAAAGGATCAAAAGGTCGGTCTTGTCCGGATGGCCCCATCGATGTCTGGTTGTGGCCGGTTGGTGCGCCAAGCGATGGCCGGTTGTGGCCGGACATGTCCATGTCGCGTGGCCGGTGATGGCCCGGCATCTCCGAGTCGCGTGGTCGGTGTTGGCCGGTCTTCTCCAAGTCGCATGGCCGGTCACTCGCGCCTCCAACTCCATGCTCCTTCAAGCTAGCATCGATGACATCTCCTTGATCTTCATTGGCTCCAATGTGTCCTTCTAAGCCATGATAAGCCCTTGGCGCATCAATTTTGGTCAAGTTAGAAAATACAAAGAAGTAAAATGAAACATATAAAAAAATGTTGTATATAAAAAAAATCTACTTTCGTAGACGCGATTACGTTTCAATAATTGGATGCTTTGACTTATAATTAAATTGATATGTATTTACTATTTAATTTAAAAGTTACTTCAACTTTTTTTTTTTGCACCTGAGCATTTGGTTCAATGGTAAGGTGCATGCTCTTTGAACTACAAGGTCTCAGTTTCAAGTCCCATTGTATTTTGTGCAACTTTATGCTCGCTATGTTATGCTTTTTTTTTGTTCACGCTATGTTATGTTTATTATAGTTTGTTTATTTGATCATTTCTCATCGGATGTTTGGACATATAAGGAATTATTTGATTATAATGAGATTTGAATATTGTATTCATTTGAAAGAATTTTTTTTTTTCAGCAATTTAATTGTGTTAGATTAGTAAAATTGGATGCTTTAAATCATAATTAATTTCAATTATTTTAATAAATTTTTTACTTTAAATGTATATGCCCATGTGCAACGGACCTTGAAAAGCTAAAATTAGTTGTTCATGTTTAGTCATTTCTTTTGCACTAAATGATTATAGATATTTTATTTATTTATTTAGATAGCAAAACATTGCCACCGGTTGCAGATTTGATAAGGCCCGTAGCCCCATAAATGATAACACTGATCTATAGACAAAAGGTGATCGAAGAAATGCATCAATTTTGGATTTATATCTTCATCAAACACCTTTGAACTTCATTGAATCTCCAAACAGTCTTTGAAACGTTATCTCTTGAGCTTTTTTTTTTTTTTTGAGAAATATCTCTTGAGCTATTGAATCTATTAAATCCTTACTTTTCCAAGATTAAGAATCTTCTAGTCTTCCAATCTTCATAATCAACTACAAATATGTACGATATCTACTCAAAGCCTTCATATCAACTTAATTTGCTTCCTAAACATCAAAATCTATGAAACTCAAAGTAAATAGGTTAAATGGCATGTGAAATAGGCATAAATGATACGATATATATGTTAATGCTTAATTTTTTTTTGTAATCCATCCGGTATTCATATTAATCTGGATCTGATCGGTATCGCGTATTTGATTATTGTGAATGAGTCTACCAACGGGAATAACTGCGTACATAAGATCTCGAATCTGAGACCTAGTTAAGCTTAAACAAGCCGTTTACCACTTGATCAAACCACTTGATCAAACCCTTGGTTGGTAATTAATGCTTAAATTTGCACCTATCAAATAAGAAACTTAAAGTTATATGGACAAAAAAAAAAGTTATATGGACAAAGCCATAAGAGAACTTGGGCCTAGATCAAATTTCCTTGGGCCACTATTAGGCCTTGTAAAAATTTATCCCAACATCTTCTCATCAGTCCCTTAGGCCATTTTCTATTTCTTCTCTTTTGACTACCTCACTTTCCCAGTTGTATGAAACCGAATCCTTCCTTCTTGACATGCAATCAAAAATTCGGAATACTCATAGCCTCTTTAACATTAACATATGATGATGAGTATCTCAATTTTCGAAGAATTCTAATAGCATCCAAGTGAAGTAGAGTTAAGTCTTGATGCCTAAGGATGAATTTAGGTTGCAAATTCATGTATAAAGCATGAAGGAGAGTATATTAAGAATCTGGAGCTTTGGGTCATGGTTTGGCATCAAATCAAGGTGAAGGGGAGTCAAATCAAGCAAGCGGTAAGCTTGGAAACCTTGCTGCAATTTCTGCGGCTTTACTAGTTCTCTGTACTTTCAGATTTTAGAACATTTAAACGGTGTCGTCTACTATTCGTCCAAATTTGTAAACACTGCTGATTTGCCGAACCGTTGAGATGATGTTGAGTTTACTTTACACGGACCACTCATCTTAAAAACGGACCGAAATGATCAACTTGTAAAAACTGGATAAGCGTTTGTAAAGGTTGTATGACAAACTAGAATTTGGCCCGCGCTACGCCGCGGGCTAAGGTTTTTTAAATCGGTGTTGGATAGTCAACATATAGTTATTGAGAGAGGAACTTTGGATGAAAATAGTGACACTATCATATATAACATAAACAACTATGGATTGAATGGTAAATAATACAACACGTATGGATCAATAGTAGATATGATAATGGTGGTTATCAAATGTAGATAAGATGAATTGTAAAACATATAAATAAGGTAATTAAAGAACATGATTGCAGACATAAACATAAACATAACATGATTTATCTATTTAAGTTGGGTGGCTTGCGTTGGCGTTAGAGGCATTCTTTTTTCAAAGTTGCCATTGCTTTCTTAATTAGAGGTATTTTGTACTATTTCAGTTTCAAGTATCCTCTAAATGGGGTGTCGTTATGTGGCAAAAAAAAAAGGGGTGTCGTTAAATAAAAGGCATGAATGAATTGGTATTTAACACCATAGACTAAGTTCAAAGGATGCGAAAGGATAACAACCCAAGGAAGCAGAATTCATGAATTTAATTCTTGACATCTTTTTATATTTCCATACTTTGCAGTTGCAGGAAAGATTTATTAAATTCATTTCTTTTGATTATGTCTTGACAAATTGTGCTCAAATTTAAGGTTACCAAACCTTTTCTTATAGAATTTGATGCATTCAGCAATGAGAATGAATCAGAATCAAGTCTGATCAACAATTTTTTTCC
>AWWV01013593.1:0-30206 GCA_001974805.1 Corchorus capsularis | reverse complement strand
AATTTAAATTACAAAAAATACCATTAGAAATATCTCATTAAAATCTTTTAGATGAATGGCATATTAAATATATTTTGAAATATATATTTTTTTAGAAAAGATTTTGAAATATATATATTTAATAGTTATATATAAAAGTAGTTTTTTATTGTAATATAATAATATATGTTGTTTTGATGTGCAATACATCGAAGTGAAAAAATATTTGGTGTCGGTATATTTTAAATCAAATTATACAGTACACCGCTAGTAGAGTTTAACAGGCTAGACAAGTGGGTCCTGAAGACATGTGTCCCTTAACGACTAGATTGAAATATTCAAAACTTAATTAATTTATCGCCCCATTTTTGCTATTCACCGCCCCAATTTTTTTCACTTTTGCCCTTTGCCCTTTGCACTTTTTACACTAGTCTCCCCACTAGGACGGCTCCATCATGGCGGAGCCTCCCCGCTGGGGCGGCTAGACAAACTTTTTTTTAAATAATAATTATTTTTTTAAAAAAAATAACCGAGCCGCCCCACCAGGGCGACCTGCCGTGGCGAAGCCGCACCAGGAGGGCGGCCTGCCCATGGTGAAGCCGCCCCAGTGGGGAGGCTTGAGCCATGGTAAGCCGCCCTCCTGGGGCGGCACGGGTCATCAGTCCTAAATTTCGTCAAAAATTGCATTTTTCTTAAATCGTCATCAAAATACGGCACGTTATCGTTCATTTTTCTTAAATCGTCATCAAAATACAGCACGTTAACGCTATTCTACGTTCGTGATAGTTTCAAGATAGAAAATGAAGCAAAGGGCAAAAGCGTAAAAAATGGGGCGGTGAATAGCAAAAATGGGGCGGTATTTAGCAATTCAGTTCAAAAAATGGGCAAGTGTCAACACCCGCTTGTGGAGTCCAAAATTTACACCGCCGGTATATGAAATAATTACCCATATTTTAAAAGGATAATTCTTTTTGACCCTCCAGTTTGTCCCTCCAACTTGACCCTCCTAATAACTAAGGAAATAAATTAAATTCAGGTTTATCCCCCTAATAATTAAGGTAAGAAATTAAATCCAGGTTTAGCTCATAGTTATAAATATGGAGAGTTTGAGGGTAAATCCCTTGATTTTAGGCTATTATTGAATAGGGTTTTCAATCATACACCGCTAGTAGAGTTTAGCAGACTACACAAGTGGGTCCTGAAGGTGACATGTGTCCCTTAGCGACTAGATTGAAATATTTAAAACTTAATTAATTCAAAAAATGGGCAAGTGTAAACTCCACAACCCGCTTGTGGAGTCCAAAATTTACACCGCCGGTATATGAAATAATTACCCATATTTTAAAAGGATAAATCTTTTTCACCCTCCAGTTTGTCCCTCCAACTTGACCTCCTAATAATGGAAATAAATTAAATCCAGGTTTATCCCCCTAATAATTAAGGTAAGAAATTAAATCCAGGTTTAGCTCATAGTTATAAATATGGAGAGTTTGAGGGTAAATCTCTTGATTTTAGGCTATTATTGAATAGGGTTTTAGAAATTATGATAAGTTTTCTGATGACACGCCAAGAGGGACAAGTTGGAGGGTCTTGTAGCAATACTTATTTTAAAATATTTCTTTACTTAGATACAAGAAGAACTTTGTGGAGACTAAACTTTAAACTGACAGGGTCCGACTCTAGTCCATTACTATATGTGTCCAATGATTTCTAATACAGCTTTAGATCATTGACATGTGTATGATTGAATTTCAACGGTTAAGATTAAATCCCTTCTCTTGTGGAGACTAATCCTCCTTTACACCGTTAACTTTTACTCCTTTCCCTTCTTTTAGACATCGGCAGCCGCTCTCCTTACTTAATCTAAATCTGATCAACATTGAAATGATTTCTCCCTGTAACAACCTTTGAATATTGTTAAAGACAATTAACATCAATTCGCTAAAACAATATTATAAAGATCGGCTCATCGTAAGCAGCGAAAGACCGATTAGTGACGATCCGTGGGTGATCCGGCCTATTTTGTGGTACATTGTCTAACCAGGATGTGTGTTTCGAAGGATCTTCGAATAAAAGCCACTTGTCAATATTATAAAGAAAAGTACTTGGTATGTTCCTGGTGTTGGGGAGAACACTTTCGTGTTTGAATGTGAAGATGTCGGTGATCAATCATGTCAAAATGAATGGTGTTGATATCTATACCCACTTGTCTCTTGCTTGCATATTTCAAATGTGACCTCTTATATGATTTAATAGGTGAGTAGAATCAAAGCCATGGTTCGGCATGGATGAGCAAGAGTTTGGTGGTTTTGATCCATCAGAGATTGTGTCTGGTACAGAAGAAAGAGAAACCATCATGGTATAATTAACGGTGTTATAAGGGAGATCAAAGTGTTAAGGGAGTGTTTTAATCTTAACGGTTAAAATGCAATTATACACGTGTCAATGATCCAAAGCTGTATTGGAAATCATTGGACACATAGGCCTAGTTTGGTATTGCGTTTGGGGATAAAAAAGCTGCTTTTGAACCCAAACGCAATACCAAATAAATTCTGGTTTGTGTCAAAAGCTAATTTTGAACGCAAAAGTCAAACCAACCCGAGAAGATAATTCTTAGATGCTTTTGCGTTTCAAAAGTGTTTTTAAACATTAAATGACTAAAATCCCTAATTATTTTTCTCTTTCCTTTTTAACTAGCATATCCTTTTTAGACATTTTATCCTTTAACCCTATTTTTTCAAAGCAATACCAAACATTATTTACATTTTTCTACCGTAATTTAAAAAAACACTTCTCAAAAGCACTTTTTCCAAACCAAACTTTTTCAAACTGTAACCTCAATGCCAAACTAAGCCATAGTACTGGACTAAAGCTGGACCCAAACTGACAATGTTCCTTATCTACTCAGAAATCTTAAGGATGTGTTTGGACAAGAAATTCTTAATATTTTTAAAGATTTTTTTTTTAAAAAAAAAAGAATTTCAAAATGTATTATTTAGAAATGCTAGTTTTAAAATCATTTAGCTTTGATGAAGAAATGCTAGTTCTTCCCATTTTTTTATTCCACCCAACCAATTGTAAAGTTTGGTTTTGACCTTTGTCTAATGTAAATCCTGGTTATTAATGCATATTTAATTAGCCTCGGGTTGGTGGGAATTTAAATTTTTCTCTAATACTACCCTGACTAGTAGTGTCAAAGTTACCCAAAACCACCAGAGTTTACCAAACTCGTGGTTCTCCTTCATAGTTGCCATATTTTGTAATCCATATTTGTTTGGGACCCATAGGCGAATCTACGATGAATTAAATTTCGACGAATAGTATCCCACACCCATTTTTTCCCCAAAACGAGCTCCAATGGTCATGACATTTGAACAGGGAATACCTTGTCATGTTTTCTACAAATGATATTTCACAAAAATTCTTCCAAAGAGGATTAAAATTATGGGTTTTGGTGCATATAAAATTCTGTCAATCATGCGAGTTTGAGATAGATTTGATTCAACCCCATTTTTCGGTAGGTTAGTGACAAAATTAAGATTTGGTCCAGTTGAATAAATTAAAGTGGACACTTAGAAACTTCCAATGGTGCATCATAACCACTCAAACTAATGGCCTTGTTACCTTAGCTAAATTTGGAGTTGGAGTGGGGAAGATACCATAGGTACACAAATAGAGAGAGGTAGAAAGAATAACAGAAACGAGAGAGAAAAGAAATGAGTGGAAAAGATGAGCCAATTTCTTCTATCGTTCCATTTCATGCAAACGGGTATAAAGCTAGTATAAATGGTTTCATGGGATTTACATAACAATAATCCCCTACATTACATTCTTTATAAGCTTAGAAAACATCTAGAGACTTAAGGGCCTATTTTGGGTTCACAACAAAGTCCTCAGTTCAGGACTAAAGTCTTTTGGGCCTAGAAGATTTCTACATAGCAGTTGGGTCATATCATTGTTATTCTCTTCCAGTGCAACCTTGTCCTCAAGGTTTAAGAGAGGGTAATTGGCGCCCATATCATCATCCCACTCTCAAGTAGCTTCAGTTGCAAGCAGGTCCTTCCATTGGATCAAATGCTGGAGACTAGAAGATTAAGTAAGGCTTTGAGTGATTCTAGCACCGTCTCAAGCTCTAAAATAAGTTTATCCTCAACAAATGTAGCTGGCAATGGGATAAAGTTGTCTTGAGGAGAGGCATAACATCTCTTTAGCAAGGAGACATTAAAAACATTGTGTCTTTTTGCTGAAGGGGGAAGCTGCAGCTCAAATGCTACTGGTCCTAACTTGCATACAATCTGAAAAGGGTCAAAGAGCCTAAATAGTCCCTGTACTATCAGAAAAAGATCATTTTAGTCCCTCTGTTTAATTGAACCGTCAATGTTGCTGACGTGGACGTTAAGCTGCTTTACTATTCTGAGATAGATAACGTGGCCCAATCATAGCATGCCACGTGGAAATTAATTTTTATTTAAAATTACCCGAAATTCAATTTTTTTTTCGAAAATTTGACTTTTTAATTTTTAATTTATTTAATATTTATAATAATGATTTAACCGGAAAAAAAAGAAAATATTTTACTCTCAGTCTCTCACTCAAAACTCTGGACCGTCCATCCATATCACTCTCCACTTTTCTCCCAAAACAGACAACAAACTCCACACCTTTTCCTCAAAATTTCCAAACCAGTCACCATCGTTGTCCATGCCTTGAACCCATATTTGTAAATCGACAAACCCTAAATCATTGAAGATGGGAAAACGCGGTGGGGGAGATGAAAGCAGAGTAAAGAAGAAAGAGATGGTACGGATGGCGACAGAAAAACCCAATAATCAAACAGATGATTTGCCTATGTGGATTGAAGGTAAGTGCGATCTTTTGGGTATAAATAATTGGGTAATTTGCTGAGATAATGATTGATTAAGGATTAAATTAAGTGATTAATTAATATAATAGTGGTTAGGGTTAAAACGTGGTTTTAGGGTTTGTCAAAAGTGGATTTTTTTACCTCTATTTAAACGTATTTTTAAAGAACAAATATGGCTAAAAGCAGCTAAAGCAGTATCTCTTTCTTCAATCAAACAGAATATGGGTTTGTCGTATTTTTATTAGATTATATGTTAAGAGTGAAGTTGTTTGATTTGGCGTTTAAGGTTTGGTCCATTCACTATCTTTTATTTATGTTAATTAAATTTGATCTAGTGTTAAAAGCCAAATTCACATTTTGTTTTATTTATGTTGAAAGTGACATCTTGTCAAAAACCATGCTCCTGCAAATAAAAATACTATTTTGTCAAAAATCTAATTGTTTTGCTCAAAGTCGCCATTGTTGTGCGAAAGTATTTCCTAAGAAAACATATATATTCATAAATAAGTCATATATGCCAAACCTTTTAGTTTGTGTTTGTGTGTTTGTTTTTGAAGTTTTGTGAGAACTGGGTTTTAAACATCTTTTTGTCTGTTTTATTACATCAGATGGTCCAGTGATCCCTGAATATGTGATATTACATCTTGGTGGAAGCTTTGTAGAAGGGACTAATCTGGCTTATGTTAATGGAAAAAGAAAGGTTATTCCATTGTATGGTCTTGATAAGTTATGTATGTGGACTTTATATAACATTGGAAGATCTTTTGGTTATAAAATGAAAGAGATCAAAGCCATAAGATGCTGTCATGTAGGAGGGTCTTTGGACACTGACTTGAAGGTTTTGAAGGATGATGACAGTGTAAAAGACTTAACTAGTCTCTTAGAAAAGTTTAAAGCAGTTGATATATATGTTGAGAGTGCAAAAGATGGAGAAACTGGGTTAGATTGTGGTGATGTGCCACTGCCAATAGGGTTCGAGGGTGTTGATGCTGATGATGATGAAGGTCAATGCCTTGATAATAATGGTGATGATAGTAGTAGTTGTAGTAGTGATGATAGTTTTGATAAGAATGCAGCAGAGGAAGATGAAAAAGCTGAGATTGAGTTAGATAGTGATGATAGTAATGATGAGTTATCAACATCAAGGGGCAGTAACAAGAGAGTGTTAGCTGAGGAAAGAAGGCTGAGAAAGGAAGTTGAACAGCTTGAACTTAAAGCTGAAGTGAGGCAGGCTGAAGTTGATGCAGTGGGATCAGCAAGGCGAAGGGGTTATAAGGTGAAAAGTCCAGTTCGAACAAGGAAGAAGAAAAAAACAGAAGCTGGCCCAAACCCAACTGGAGCTGATGGTGATGGGCCTGATAGTGAGGCGTTTGATTCATCTGACCCAGGGGACAGAATTTCAACTGATGATGATGATAGTGATGTTGATGATGCTCAAAGGGCCAAGTCAAGTGGGCTTAATTTCAGGCCCAATGATCCCAAAACAAGACTATTTGCAGAACAAATTTTTGTAAGCAGAGAATAGTTCAAAAATGCATTGAAGGATTTCTGTTTGCGGAAGCACTTTACCTTTGTGTACAAGAAGAATGACAACGAAAAGGTTTGGGACAAGTGTGCAGCACCGAATTGTCAATGGGAGATTTTATGCTCTAAGCATGGGAATAACGACACTTGGAGAGTCAAGACATTTAAGTCCAAGCACTCTTGCACTCCTACAAGCATAAACAAGAGGCTCACTGCGAAGCTAATTGCTGAGAAGCTTAATGATGAGATAGCGAAGATGCCCTTCTTGAAGGGATCACATATTAGAGAGATGGTGTGGAAAAAATATGAGCTTTATATTGACTATTGTTAAAGTTAGGAGAGCTAAGGGTATTGTGATGAAAAGATTGGCTGCACAATATCAAGATGAGTATAAGAAGCTGAGGATGTATGATGCTGAGCTAGTCGCAACAAATCCTGGAACTACAACCCATGTTGAGGTAGATAGGGACGATGAAGAAGGAAAACCAGTCTTCAACAGAATGTACATCTGTCTTGGAGCTTTGAGGGAAAACTTCTTACAAGGATGCAGGCCCATAATTGGACTCGATGGATGTTTCCTAAAAGGCTTAGTTAAAGGCCAAGTTCTAGTTGTAGTTGGCCGAGATGGGAACAACCAAACGTTCCCAATTCCATGGGCTGTTATTATGGGACAAGAGAACACAGATCATTGGAAATGGTTCATTGATCTGTTGAAGATTGATCTAAACATTGAAGATGGGTGTGGCATGACAGTTATATCAGACAGGCAAAAGGTAATCTCATATACCCTTTCTTAATTATTAATTATTTCTGCATTTGTATTATACTCCCTCTGTCCCATATTATAAGTCCCCTTCTAGAAACTTTACTTGTCCCAAAATATAAGCCCCTTTTAAAATCCCAATGCAACTTTTACCTAAGTTATCTAAATTACCCTTGTTAGTGGTAGTTGAAATTTAATTTATCTATTGACTATGAGAGAGCAAGTGGGAGGAGAGAGACTTAGTGGGGGGGGGGGAGAGAGAAGAGGGATAAAATTGGAAAGAGAAGATAAAAATTTATGGAAGTTAGAGTTGTAACTACTTTTCTTAAACTTTGTGATACGGTTAAAATGGACTTATATTATGGGACAGAGGGAGTAGTTGTTAATGGGAGTGTTTTATTCTGTAAATTTAGGGCTTATAACTAAGAGCTATTAGTGATTTACTCCCTATGGTTGAGCAAAGAATGTGTGCAAGGCACATATATGCTAGGTTTGGTAACAAGTTTGGTGATGATGAAGTGAAAATCCTTTTTTGGAAGTGTTTTAGAACAACAAATGTGGGTGAGTTTAGGAAACTCATGAATGAGCTTAAAGCAAAGAATAAAGTTGCTCATGACTATTTAGAAGAACATTGGGATCCTGTTAATTGGTCTTTAGCCTTTGCTTCTAAAATTTCTAAATGTGATGTCATTGATAACAATATGGTGGAGACATTTAATGGTGTTATCTTAGAGGCTAGGAGGAAGCCGATAATAGCAATGCTAGAGGATATTAGGCTGTATGTTATGAAAAGGATAGTTAGGAATAGGCAGTATGGATTGAGTTGGAAAGGTGATTATGGGCCTAGAATACTTGCCAAGTTAGAGAAACATAGAAAAAGAGTTGGGACATGGAATGTCGACTAGAATGGGGGAAACCACTATGAGGTTTACTAGGAGAATGCAGACACACAAACCAGGGAGGCTTTTGCTGTTTCTTTGATTTATAGAACATGTAGTTGTAGACTTGTAGACACCCATTTTTGCCTTATATCCTTCAATTTATTTCTTAAGTCGCCTAGGGGACATTTTGGTCATTTTTGCGCTAAGGGCATACCGGTCATTTGCACATTCATGGGCACTTTGGTCATTTTAAGTTCACTTTTAATTTAGACTAGCTAATAGCCATCTAGATTGCATTTGAAAAAACCAAAAATAAAAATAATCTTGATGTGCAGCTTTAGCATTTTTGCATATTTGCTTCATTTTGTAATATAGCTTAAGTCCTTTTAGTAATGGGTTTAACTGTCAATTAGCAATTTCATTTTCATTTTTACGATCATTTCTAGAAGCATGTTCCTATGTAATAGCATTCATATTCATCACATTAAGCATTTTCTAGTTCATTTCTTATTAACCATGCTCATTTTTATTGGCCAATTAGTCATATAGGTGTTTGAGTCGTTGTCAGGCATGCAATTGATTAATTGGATTTATTCTTTGACATATTTCATTTTTACATAGCATTTTTACGTATCTCATTATTATACTGTAGTTTCAACTTTAAAGGCTTTTGCATTGCATTTTGCTATTTATCTAGGTGATAAGGCTATCTCTCTTCTATGTTTATCAATTTACATTGGGATTGTGTCACTTATAATTTGTATGGATTCGTTTTGCTTATTTAGGCCAAATTCTTTCTATTTTTCAGCCTATCTCTTCCTTTAATATGCATTGGGCTAATTTCTAATCTCTCATTTTTGTCCAAATCTGCCTATGGAGTCCATTTCACCTTTTCAGCTTCTACTAAATAGGTGCATCCTTTTGGGCCAAGGTGAATTGAGAAAGGTTATGTTTCCATCGAAATAAACCCATCCCATTTTATATACTTAATTTCTTGGGCTTACAAGAACAAAGAGATTTACAAAAAGAAACAGGGGCTTAGTTGTGCATTTTTCTAGTTGTCTCCTGCATCAAATTTGGATTCCCCATACTGCTGAGGTTGTGCATTCGGTAGTATCAAATGGAGCCGTGTAGTGTTTGCAAAATGCTTAATAAAGATGTTGTCGAACTCACTAGCTTGCCTCTTCAAAGCCTTCAAGAACCAATGCACCATTACGGATCTCAGGCCACTGCATTACGTATTAAGCATATTGTTATTCATTATTGCCATCAAGCATGCACCATTCTCATATGCATTCGACATTCATCATCAATCAAAAATCCGATTCAGCATGTACACTTGCATTTCAATCATTATTCCAATTCATACATCCCTAGCAGCACCTAGGCATCTCACATGTTAGCAAGCATTTGACATTAGCATTTTCACTCTAAAAGCACTTCCTACAGGCAGTTAGAAGACACATACCATTTCAACATTCCATTATCTCATTTGAGCATAGTAAACAAGGAAACTAAAATAAGACAGCCCCATTTTACAAGGCACTTCGCAACAAAATAACATAGCTAGGCGCTTTCATTTAGCATTTGCAACATTGCATTAGTAAATAATACATGCATTTTCACATTGGATGAGGCACACAGCATTCGAAACAATTCAGCGCTTCCATCTTAGGAACATTCACATTTCAGTTTGCATTCACCATCACAATCATGATTTAAGCATTTTAGTTCTATTGTAATCACACATTATTAGCACATATCTCTTGTTCAAATAACAAGCAGGACCAATCGGGCAAGCAGGCTCATAATATAGGGCAAGGCAGAAAACATTTCGGTCCATTTATGGCAGCATTACAATAAACACAAGAATGTAAAAGGGAGGGACCTCACCAGTGGCGTTGGCAGTCTCTGTTTGGTTCCCATCATGCTTCAAAGTCCACCTCAGCAAGCCATACAAAAGGGATTCACATGAGCTACAAAGTCTATCTACAAGAGAGAGAATGATCAAGACAAAACCATAAAGAGCAAACCAAATCAGACAAAACAAAGCAAACCAAACACAATCTCACTTCCTGACCAACTGCAAGCACTCACTCTTACACTGCCACACCAACCATCCCATCAAGTTCAGACAAAAGCAAGAAGAAACAAGCCAAGGGCAGGCAATTCAATACGAATGGGAATAAGGAGATGAAACAAAAGGGACTTTCAAAAGCCCTGAGAGGAGAAGAGAGGGAATTCGGTTTTTGGAGGCAAAAAGGCTATTGAGCCATTAGCACATGAAAGAAAAAGAGAAGTCAGGGAGAAAGAAGGAGGGGAGAGGGGATCTTAAAAAAAGAAAGGGAATCGGAAAAAAAAAAAACAGAAGCCTCTCTCTCCTCTCTCTCTCATTCAACAGATTCATCTTCAGTCTTTAACCTCACTACTCTCTAAAAAAATTCGGAGCTTCTCTCGGACACACGACACAGCCTCGCCGTCTCAATCTCTCTCTGAATTCTCTCACTAAAATACCACAGACTCTCACAAGGGATTCTTTCTCCTCACCCTTTTAAAATCTCTAATCACCTTGGGACTTTTACTTGGTTTCCAGTGCTGAAATAACAACAAAAAGATCAAATCAGTGTTCCCATTTTCAGAATAAGGGTCTTCCCGGCGGCGAAGACAGAAGGGATTAACATACCTTGAGATCAGAAAGACAGGAGGGATTAACATACCTTGAGATCAGAAAGATCTGACGGGGGAGGAAGCAGATCGGAAGGAAAAAGCTTGTTTCGGCTAGATACCGTTTCATCAAGTTGCAGGCTTGGGATTCAAGAACAGAGGCCGGATCTGAGATCAAGGTAAAAGGATGAGCTAATATGGAGACTTTGAGGGCCGATTGACGGCGAACGGGGCTCTGGCACGGCGGAGGTGATTTCAGGCGGTGGCGGCAACTTTGAGTTAGGGTTTCAGGCGGATGGAAATTTGAATAAGAGAGGAGAAAAGCCGTTTTTATAGCTGGTACGGACTGAAGTCAAAACAACGCCGTTTAAGAGAGAGAAATCACAACATAATTGGGTAAGTTCCAAGCTTTCTGATTTGGTCCTTTCTGGTTTGATTCATGCTTCGATTTAATGCGATTTGGTACTATTTGTTGTTATCTTAGTCAATTAAAGGCTTAACCTTAAGATTTAATTTACTTTTCAATAAATTAATAAAGGTAAAAATGTTAGATTTAAATTAATTTGGAAATTTAGTTTAACTTTGAACAATTTAATAAACTTTAGTCTTTTAGAAGATCAAGTTCAACTTTAAAGAAATAATTTAAATTAATTTAGAAAATCATTTGCATATATTTATGTTGTCATATACGCCACAAAATAATTAAGACTGGTAAAGGCCGTTTTTAACTATGACGGGTGGACTTTGGGTAATTGTGCTCGGGCACTACCTCCCAAGGTCTACTCCGAGATTGGATAGTTTTGTGGGTCCCCCCATAATGCGTGGGAAGGGTTCTCCGAAATTATTCGAGTAAACGACTCTTTACCAATCAGTTAAAAAAGACCAGATCATGCATTGCACGCATTTTTTGTCCGTTAATTGAACTTTGAGGTAATAAAACATAAAATACAAAGTGAGAAATTAAAACTCAAATAAAGGAAATCGAAGAATTTGCTCCTAAGTAAATGAAAATTAGAAAAAAATTCAAAAACAAAAGGTCGATTCTCTTAATTTTCAGTCTTTACCTACTTTTTCCCAAAACGCCCTTCCCAAACGGAAGCCATTCATTTTTATTTGCTTTTTCCCTAAACGCCCTTCCTGGACGGAAGACACTTCTTATTTGCTTTTTCCTAAACGCCCTTCCCAGATGGAAGCCATTCATCTTTACTTGCTATTTCCCAAAGCGCCCTTCCCAGACGGAAGCCATTCATTTTTACTTGCTATTTCCCAAAACGCCCTTCCCAGACGGAAGCCATTCATCTTTACTTGCTATCTCCCAAAACGCCCCTCCCAGACGGAAGCCATTCATCTTTACTTGCTATCTCCCAAAACGCCCCTCCAGACGGAAGCCATTCATTTTTACTTGCTATTTCCCAAAGCGCCCTTCCCAGACGGAAGCCATTCATCTTTAGTTGCTATTTCCCAAAATGCCCTTCCCAGACGGAAGCCATTTATTTTTACTTACTATTTCCCAAAGCGCCCTTCCCAGACGGAAGCCATTCATTTTTACTTGCTATTTCCCAAAACGCCCTTCCCAGACGGAAGCCATTCATCTTTACTTGTTATCTCCCAAAACACCCTTCCCAGACGGAAGCCATTTATTTTTGCTTGCTATTTCCCAAAACGCCCTTCCCAGACGGAAGGTATTTATTCTTACCTGCCATTTCCCAAAATGCCTTTTCCGGACGAAAGGCAAGTTCATTTTTGTTTCCTTCAATTGTACAAGTCCAAAATTCAATTTTTATTATTGGTTTTCAAAGAGTAATAAAAGGTTCAATTACCCTCAAACACAAGAAAAGGCAAAAAATATGAGATTAAAGTCAAAAGCAATATTTTATTTCAGACCCATATTAGATCTTGATTAGATTAGAGGTACCGTCACTTGACGGGCGTTTTGGGGGTGCTAATCCTTCCCCAAACGTAATTGACTTCCGGACTTAGAACTAGGTTGCAAAGACCGGGCCTATAGGTTTAGCGGGTCCCTCACCAAGCCTTGGTCCTCATTAAGCTAGTTAGGTCAATCAGGTGACTAACCACACCTAGAATTTGATTAGTGGCGACTCCCTCACCCCTTTCCAAAGTCGTTAGCGGCAGGGTTCGGACCCCGGGCCCGCACGTTGCGACAAGACTATGGGATGTGTGTGGAGTGCCATGTCATCATGCACTGGTTGCAATTACGTTTGAAGGGAAAGATCCACTTGATTTTATTGATGACTATTTTAAGAAATCAACATATATGAAGGCATATGACGCTTTATACTTCATCCTGTGAGAGGGATATCGTATTGGGAGCAAAGGGATCTTGAAGAATTGCACCCTCCACCTTTGAGGCAGGCTAAAGGCAAAAGGAAAACAGAGAGGATTAGAGAGCCACTTGAAGGTAGAAAGAAAACAAAAATGTCAAGAATAGGGAGGAAGATGAAATGTGGCATCTGCAAGCAAACAGGACATAATTCTCATAAATGCCCATTGATCCCAAAAGAGGATCGTCACGTAATTTATGATTGTATTCTTGGCAAAAAAAAAATTTGGCAGCTTATGAGTGGTTTATATGATTGTTTATATGGAATTTTGTTTGGCATTTATTGTTTATATAATAAGAATGTTGGTGCAAAGAACAGGAAAACAAATCCAAGCAAGGTAGCAAAAAAAAAAAAACTGGAGGAAGCTCAAATCATATGGTTTATACAGTCTGTAATGTGAGTATTTCAATTTCTATTTTAAAGAGGTTATAAATAGTTAGGTTTCAAGTAATGGTTGATAATAGCTATTTTGACAGCCTGGGAAAGATAACCAATTGATAGTTGGAAGACCAGTGGGTAAGCTAAGGAAGTACTTCAATCCAAGGAAGTTAAAAGTAAGTAAATATGCACCTTTCTTTTTTGCATTTATGGTACTGGCCATGCACTGCATTTGGTAACGATACTGATTATTACTCGATGATCTCCCGGGAAGCTTCAAGTAGTCAGCCAAGGACTGAAGGCAATACACCAAGTCAAAACCCAGATTCTGCAATCCCAACTCAAGAGAGCATGAAGACAGTTTAGGCAGCAAACTGCTATGCATTTTGTTCCAATGTAGATTCTAGAGTCCCAACTTATTAAAATAGAAATTTTGTTCAAACTGCTATGAAAAGAGTATTGAACATCTTTTTGTCTTACAAATTGATTGCTATGATGTAATCTAAATTGTTCAAGGAATAGGTATTATGTTGGGAATTAGTCTTGTCTTTTGTAATAGTTGATGCGCTTTGACTATAATCAAGTGATGACCATTTTATTAAATTGAAATTTCATTTCTCATTTTCAATTATTTAACTTTATACAGGCTACATTTTGTCGTAGAGGGGTGAGAGAGAGTATATAAAAACCTAAAAATTCTAATTTTTTTGGGGCCCACTGTTATTTATTTATTTTTCAAAATTAATATAAATATTAAATAAATTAAAAAAATAAAAAGTCAGATTTTCGAAAAAAAAATTTGAATTTCGGATAATTTTTAAATAAAAAATTAATTTCCACGTGGCATGCTATGATTGGGCCACGTCATCTATCTTAGAATAGTAAAGCAGCTTAACGGTCACGTCAGCAACATTGACGGTTCAATTAAACGGAAGGACTAAACTGATCGTTTTCCAATAGTAGAGGGACTAAATTGACAGATTTCTTAATGGAGGGACTAAAATGATCTTTTTCTGATAGGTACAGGGACTATTTAGGTTTTTTGACCTCTGAAAAGACCCAAAATAGTTCTTGGCAAGCTTCTGTGCAGGTCACCTTAACAGTAAGTTGGTGATATGGTTGCAAGCTAAGAAACTACCTAATCCTCGATAGCAAAATCTTTTTAGCCATATGTGTTGGTCCGGATTAAAGTACTAGAGGGGGGTGAATAGCACTTTATCAAACTTTTGAGTTTTCAGTAATGTAATTAAAGACGGTAATCAAGTATTGATAGTTAAAGAAACTAATGAACAATAAAGCAATAGAACAGTAAAGAAGCAAGTGAAGTAAAAGGAACAAGTAAAGAGATTAGCAGAAACTAAATAGTGGAAAGTATAAAGAGAGTATAGAGTTAAAACTGTGTAGACACCCATTTTTAATTAATATCCTTTTAAAAGTACCAGGGGCATTTTTGTCATTTCTTGCCTCGAGGGCATTCTGGTCATTTTTTGCGCTTGGGGTATTTTAGTCATTTTTTTTGCTTCAAGGGGATTTTGGTCATTATAGTCCATTTCCGGTCTAGATTAGCGTTTAGCCTTTAGTAGATTGCACTCAAAGGCCCAAAAATACCTTCCAACTTGCATTGCATTTTGCATATTCTCTTATTTTAAATCAGCACTTTAATCATTTATCTTAACATGAAATCATTTTATCTATATTGCTTCTCATATTGCATTTTAGCTTCAATATGCATAAAGCCATCTTCTATTCTATTGTGGACATTTGATCTTGGGGCTATCTCACTCATATTGCATTTGGGCATGAGGAAGCTAGTACCATTTCTTGGTATATAAAAAAAAAAGAAGAAGAAGAAGAAAAGAGAGTTTGCATTCACATTTTTTGGCAAGCATAACTTTGGACTTGTATTGGAATATTGAACTGGCAAATGGACTTTAGGTTTGCATTTAAGGAATTAGTATAATTTCCTTGTCGATTGTTGAATACAAAGAGTTCTATGGATTAAAAAAGTTACAAATGCACAAAAAGGGAAATTGGAAAGAATCCTGATACAAAAAGAATTCCATTGGTTTACAGAAAGTACAAAACAGGTGCTTGCATTATGCCTCTGTTGTTTCTTCTCAGCACCAGGTCTTTACACAACTGGAGAAAGCTGCAAGATAGAATGTATCCCCAAGACTCCAGACATGGACACCATTGATTGGTGACATGTCAATTTCCAAACAAAAATAGGAAAGCAAGCAAGAAAGGACACCAAACAGCAAAGAAGCAAGGAAAAAGTACAGAGAACAAGAGAATGGTCTCAAAGACTTCATGGAAGCAAGCATACACAATGAGATACAAGAGCCTGGGGAAGCTTAGTTTTGGCTAAGTCAAGAATGAGACTCAGAATTGCTCCCTGAGCCTCAGATGCGTCAACAGGGCTTTGAGACATGCACAAGCAAGATGGATTAGGCAAAGCAAACGCATATAGCCTTTCACACAGCATGCAAATCACCGAAAAAATGACATGATCACAGTAGAATAGAAGTACACATTCAGTAAAGATCATTAAGTCTGTTGGGCATTACAACGCTTAGTTTATGTCAAGTCAGTAGCATTTTGTAAAACAGTAAGTTTAGTTGTACACACCGAGCACATCAAAACATATTGAATTCAATGGCAACAACTAGAAAGGCAATTGAAGTAGACATCAAGGTAGCAGATAAAAAGACAAGATGCACAAAGAAAAACAGGGTATTTCAGCAGCTTTTGATCCTTCATTCAATAGCAATTCATTTCATCAGGGGAGTTACCAAGCACTTCACAAATGACAGAATGGAAACAAGCAACTATCAAAACCAAGACACATATCAGTGCCCACATATATCTCTCAAAGTTCATTGCAGTTCACCAGTAGCAGATAGATTTATCAAAGAGCAAGGCAAGGTCAGTTAATCAAAGCAGGCCAATTCAGTTTACCAATAGCCATACAATTACAAGAAGCAGGGTAGCAAATCATCAGTGGCAGATCAAAGCTAAGCTACAAGCAGCCAATTTCCAACAAGGCTAAAATACCATCAGGATCAGTTTAAGGTTAATATAGTTCATTCAGCAAATACAGACAGCTTGATTGAGTGAAAAATGGGTCAAATAGGAAAGGCGCAGGAAACAAAGACTCAAGGCAACGAACAGTTTTCAAACATGTCAATTCAGCCAGTATCCAACATTTTAGTAGCAAATGCAGCGTTCATCGCATTCATCAAGCAAATCCAGTAATTTGGCAAAATAGTTTCAGCAAGCACAAGTCAAAACAAACAAGAGAGAGACTTACCTAGTCTTGCTAACTTTTGATTGACTCTTCAAGGATGAGGCGGCAGCCACGTGTGCAACAAAAACCAGAAGATGCTGCAAAGAAAAGAACGCGGGAAATTAAGTAAGAAAGTCAAAATTGCATAAAGAAGACAAAATAAAGGGTAAAAAGAAATCAAAATTTGCTAAAATGAAGAACAAGTAAAGCAAAAAGGACCAAAAGTAAATAGGTCACCTGGGAAGTGACTCAATATGGACAGCTCAACAGACAAATATCAACGAAATTTCAAGGAAGGAGAGGAAGGTGATGACTCAACCTTCCACAGTTCACCATCCGCTCCATCCTTATCTCATCTTAATCACCTGCACCAGAAGAATCCAAGGGATTTGCAGAGAAAGATCTAGAATCCCAAGCCTTTAAATAGGCATCATTTTCTATCTCAGAGGGGGGGGGGGAATTGGAGAGAGAGAAAATGCTGTCAAAATGAAAACTAGGGTTCTTCATCATTAACTTTAGGAATCTGGAATGGAAGGTTCATATCCTAAAATTGATGGAGAGGTTTTAGAGGAGAGTAAGAGAGGGTTCATGTGAGCTAGAAACAGGGAGCCGCCGGGATTTAATGGTTTCAGGTTCGGTTAAAGGGGGTTTTTGGGCATTTGAAGTTAGTGTTTTGATAGAAAGAGAAAAGGAGAGTAATGCCCTAGGAAGCCTCGGTGAATCATCGCCCGGAATTGGGATTTGAGCTTTCGGGTATAATAGGGTTCCCGACGAACAGAAGCTCCGATTGAAGATTAAATGGACGTGTTCGAAAGAGGAAGAAGCGGTGAACAACATAGTCAAAACTAGAGGCCATCCAACGGTGGAGTTTTGAGATCGGTGGTGAAGAAATAATTTCGGATAAGCTTAGATTTGGTGATTTTTGGGGAGATTTAGAAGAAACGAAGACCAGAACTGAACTCAGGGGGATGAGGCAAACAGATTTGCAACTTTTGAGATCAATCCGAGCTCCGGTCAAGCTCCGACGCGACGGCTCAGGGAGGTTCGGTGGCGACTGCGATCTCAGGCCAAGGGTTAAGGCGGCTAGGGTTTGGAGGAAAGAGAAAGTCAGGAAAAAAGAGAGAAAGGAAGGATTTTATAATCCGTACGAACTATACTCAAAACGACATTGTTTTGATGATGGCTAAAAAGAAAATTAGGTGAAGATAGACTGACTTAATTTCAAGGAAATTAGATAAAGATAGACTGACTTAATTTCAAAGAAGGAAATTAGGTAAAGATAGACTGACTTAATTTCAAGGAAATTAGGTGAAGATAGACTGACTTAATTTCAAGGAAGGAAATTAGGTAAAGATAGACTGACTTAATTTCGAAAAAGGAAATTAGGTAAAGATAGACTGAGTTAATTTCAAGGAAATTAGGTGAAGATAGACTGACTTAATTTCGAGGAAGGAAATAAGGTAAAGATAGACTGACTTAATTTCTAGGAAATTAGTTGAAGATAGACTGACTTAATTTCAAGGAAGGAAATTAGGTAAAGATAGACTAACTTAATTTCAAGGAAATTAGGTAAAGAAAGACTGACTTAATTTCGAAGAAGGAAATTAGGTGAAGATAGACTGCCTTAATTTCAAGGAAGGAAATTAGGTAGAGATAGACTGACTTAATTTCAAGGAAATCAGGTAAAGAAAGACTGACTTAATTTCGAAGAAGGAAATTAGGTAAAGAAAAACTGACTTAATTTCAAGGAAATTAGGTAAAGAAAGATTGACTTAATTTCGAAGAAGAAAATTAGGTAAAGATAGACTGACTTAATTTCAAGGAAATTAGGTGAAGATAGACTGACTTAATTTCAAGGAAGGAAATTAGGTAAAGAAAGACTGACTTAATTTCAAGGAAGGAAATTAGGTAAAGAAAGACTGAGGCACATGCTTAATTTCAGGAAAGGGAATTAAGTAGAATAAAAGAACTTAATTCAGGGTAATTAAGTAGAATAAAAGAACTTAATTCAGGATAATTAAGTGGGGTTAATAAGTGGCTTAATTGAGGGCAATTAAGTAGAATAAAAGAACTTGATCTAAAAAGAGATTAAGTAAAACAATAAAAGGGCATAATTTATAAAGATTAAGTCAATAAAAGAAGGAAATAATGAGGCCTAATCTAAATAAAATTAAGTCGAAATAAAAGCAATTGTAAATTGGTCTAATCCGGATAATTGAGTAAAAAAAAAAAAAAAGAGGACCAGGCTAAGTATAAGTCACTTAAATTGGACCAAGATTATAAACTTGGGCGTGAAAAGGCTAAGGCTTAAAAGGAATTAACCAACTATAGAAACCCATAGTTAGTTCTGGATCAGTCAGTGTCGTCGTTTCGACGGGCGTCGTGGGGGTGCTAATCCTTCCCCACGCGTACCCGACTCCCGGACCATAGACTCTGGTTAAGCAGACTTTATTAGGTTTAGTATTACCTTCATGCTAAGGTTAAATATTAGACTTAATAATTGGATAGGTGGCTAATCACATCTAGGTAAAAAGGATTAGTGGCGATTCCCCACAAGAACCTTAATTGTAGTCCCCCCCCCCCCCAAGTTGTTTAAAACGGCGGGGTCCGGTACCCCCGGACCCTAACGTTGCCACAAACTGGAATGATAAATCGAAAGGATGAAGGATTGGAGACACTTTGATTTATAGAGGTTTGGCCCTTCAAGCCTACTTCCTCTAGCTTGGATACCCACACCAAGGATTTCACAAATCCACTATCAGTGAAGTTAATCTGGCCTTTACAACGCCTTTGTACAACCACCAAGCTTCCAAACCCGAAGCTTCAAACACACAAAGCACAAGTGCACAACCCACACTTAATTCAACACAAGTGCACTACCTGCACTTAGAACACCAAGAAATCGAAACAGAAAGTGTAGAAAATGATCCTTAGAGATCTGAATACACAAGATAAGTCCTAATACAGTCTGAAGATATGAACTCTTAGAACAAAAACTGAGATCCAAGCAACTAAGATGTAATAGTGTCACTGATAAGCTTGGATTGCTTTAGATTTTTAATTTCTAGAGTAAGTGAGCTGATATACCTTAAAAAATGCTCTATGTTGGACGCTAATAAGAGGATGATTGCTACTACCATTGATATGTGGACTGTTGATCAACAAAAGTGAGGATACATGGTTGTCACAACTCATTACATTGACAATTCATATGGACTTTGCAAAAGCGCATCATAAGGTATATTAAGTTTGATGTGTTTTATTGTTTTTGAATATTGTTTTCAACTTCTTTAAAGTATAAAATACTTGTTTTATTTTTGTGCCTCTATAATATTGTGAAATTATAAATTACTTGTTGTTTCTTGTTTTGTGCCTATGTAAAGTCTAGATTGCTTACTTTATTTGCTATTAACTTGGTTTGAGTATGTGCCAACTCCATATACAAAAGTCGTCCTTGCTTCAAGTTTGATGAAATGTTTCTTGGATTGAAATATTGATAGAAAATTGTCATCAATTATATAATTGTAGTGTCAATCATGGTCTTGTTGAGGTGTTAGTTAATACGATTGGTCGAGATGCTCTTTTTCTTGACGGTAGCTTTTTTTCATATTCAATGTTCTGCACACATCCTGCATTTGATTGTGAAAGATGGATTAAGTGTATTGGGTAAAGGGATAGATAAAATCTGTGAAAGTGTTTTGATTTGGGGTGCTACACCAAAGAGGTGGGACAAGTTTGAAGAGGTAGCTCACCAATTGCGTGTTTCAACTAATAAAAAGTTAATTGTTGATGTGAAAACTCGTTAGAATTCTACTTATTTAATGCAACAAACTACTTTACATTATATGGATTTTTATTCTTTGTTCAAAAGTTTGCCTTCTGAAATTGATTGGGTTATTGCATCTGAAATTTGTGAGAAGTTGAAGTTGTTTTATGATATTACCAAGAGTTTCTTCAAAATAAAGTTTGCTACTACAAATCTTTATTTTCTCAATATTTGTAAGATTAGGCTTGCATTGTATAAGTGGAATATTCTTAATGCAGATGAGCCCATCTAAAACATCGCATTGAATATGTTAGACAAGTTTGAAAAGTATTGGGATGTTGTGGTTGGGATCATGGGTGTGGCCACAATTTTATATCCAAGGTACAAAAACTTAGTTGGTAGAGTTTTACATTGAAAAGATTCATGGTGATAGGGCTGATTTAGAGATTGAAACAATTGTTCAAATTTTTCATGACTTGCTGCAAGAGTATCAATTGAGGTTGGTGAAGAAAGAATGACAATTCTGGCTCAAATGTTCAACCCGCTGATTTGGATGTTGCTGTTGGTGGTAAGGAGGTACTTGATTAAGGAGATTATGATCAATTTGTTACAAATATGAAGAAGAAGAAAAACAAAGTATAAGTTCGACTGTTATTCAGATGAAGATGTCATACAAAGAATGATGGATTTTGATTTATTGAATTTGTGACGCCCAAAGATCCCACATCAAGAGGATGTGGTGATCTATTGTGGTTTATATATAGAGATCCAACTCAAACTTGTGAGACGCCTTTTCGGAAGGAGCAAATCCATGAGGCTTTTGGGCAAAGCGGACAATACCTCGCAGGTAGGTCCGGATCTCTACAACTGGTATCAGAACTTTAATCGGTCAGGCTGCGAGCTAAGTGCTATATCGTAAGAGTACAGTGGGAGCCACCTTTAGAGTCCCGGTGGCCGGTGGGTCATGGTTATTGTGTGGGCTTGCCGGGGACGCTAAGCCTTTAAGGGGGGTGGATTGTGACGCACCAAGATCCCACATTAAGAGGATGTGCTTATCTATTGTGGTTCATATATAGATCCAACTCAAACTTGTGAGGCGCTTTTTGGGAAGGGCAAATCTGTGACCTTTTAGGCCAAAACGGACAATACCTCGTAGGTTGGGTCGGGTCTCTACAAAATTGGTGGAGATAACTAGACCCCAATATCCAACATTGCAAGCTATGGTAAAGGATATCTCTTTAGAACTGGCAGATGGGCGGGTCGAGTTGGGTTTGGGTTCGGTTTTTTGGGTTGGGTCAGTTTCGGGTTAAGAAATTTTCGGGTCATATGGGTTCGGGTAATTTTCGGTTTCGGGTTGGGTTGGGTTGGGTTTGGGTCGATGAAATGTCGGGTCATTTGGGTTCGGGTCAATTCTGGGTTGGGTCGTTTTCGGTTTCGGGTCATACGGTTCGGATAATTTTGGGTTTGAACCTCGGGTTTTCGGGTTCGGTTCTTTTCGGGTTCGGGTTGTTACAATTCATTTTTTTCAGGTTGAATAGTCAAGTCATTTCGGGTTTTAAATTTAATTCGAGTCATTCAAGTTTGCGTTTTTTTAATTTTTATTTCTATTCTTATAATTTGGGATTAATAAAAATTCTTTTCTTTTTGTAATTATAATATTTTTGATAAAATAGTTATAAGAAATTTCATTAATATAACTGATAATTCCAATCTCAGATATTTAAGTCTTAATTAATCAGTACAAATATAATATATATATATATATATATATATTTTAGGCCATATGTCTCTGATTTATACTATATATATATATAATATAATAGACTTTCAAATCTGATTTCTATTTTAGGCAATGTCTCTTTTGTTCATGTTTTTAGGGAGGCAAACTTTTTTGCTGATTCCTTGGCCAAGCTTTATGTCTCTAAAACATCAAACTTGATTGCTTGGTTGTAATCTTTTACCTTATTATTAATAATATTTATTATTTAAAAAAAACAAATATATATAGTGTACATATATTATATAAGAATCAAAATTGAACAATAACTTGATCCAATGATCATTTACTAATATATAAATTAAATATTTAAACTAAATCAACCGCAACATTTAAATTTTAAATTAACATAAATTAAATATGTAATGCATATGTTTTAACACTAATTTAAACTAATTAATGAAAATTAATTGTAAATTATTTCAAATTAAAACTAATTAAACATTAAATTAAACAAATTATGAAAATGCAAGCTTTTAAATCAAACAAATTAAAATCTGTCAGACCCTAATTTGAACAAATGTGAGAATTTGGGGATTGAATTGCATTACACACTGAGAACTATTATGCACAATAGCACAATATAATTTAATCCATTTTATTTATAAAATAACTTATAATCCATTTTATTTACCTCTTCAAACTTATATAACTTATAAATATATTGTATTAATTGAAATATTCATTGGCATTGATTTTTTATATGAACTATATTATAAAAGTATAAATATTTAAATAATTAGAAAATATAAAATAATTTCTATTATTTGTAATAATCAATATTAATGGTATAGTTTCAACTTTCAACTTTCAATTAATGGAACAATAATCATTATTTGTTCTGTAGCTTTTGCTTTTATCAATAATAATTTGATTGCCTTTAAAAAAAAATCAAAGACTAAAAAAACTTAGCAATAAATATCATGAGTGAGATTACTAAATTTGGATTAAAACTATCAAATATACAATGTTTGCTAATTATTTTACAAGTTTTAGTTTTTACAATTTAAATTTAAATAATTTTAATTCGGGTCATTTCGGGTTAATCTGTCGGGTTGATCGGGTTCGGGTCATTTTGGGTTTGGGTCATTTCGGGTTCGGGTCGTTTGGATTCGGGTAATTTCGGGTTTGGGTACCCAAAAATTCGGGTCATTTTTGGGTTGGGTCAGTTTCGGGTTGGACGGGTTGGGTTGGTTGACTTTTTTTGTCAAATCGGGTTGGGTTGGGTTTGGTTTCGGGCGGTCGGGTTGGGTACCCGCAGTCGGGTCAGCTTTTGCCAGCTCTATATCTCTTCCATTAACAATGTAAGTTTTGGCATGTTTTCAAAATTGGTTATGGGTACAACAAGATATATAATCTCTTTGTGTTCTCCAACTTTTGTTATATAAGTATTTTTTTTATGGCTTAAATACCCTTAGTGCCCTTTCCGTTTTTTTTGGGGATATTTTGCCACTTACCTTTCAAATTCGGGACAATTTGCCCCAAAATTTAACGGAAGTTAACGGCACCGTTAATTGGCTGATGTGGCCCACATGCCATATCAGCGCCACGTTAGCCAATTGACTGCACCGTTAACTTCCGTTATATTTTGGGACAAATTGTCCCAAATTTGAAAGGTAAGGGGCAAAGTTTCAAAAATTAAAATGAAAGGGGGCAAAATGTCCATTTTTGAAAAGGTAAGGGGGGAAAAGAGTATTTAAGCCTCTTTTTTTATTGAAGTAAATTATTTATTATTTTTTTTCATTTTAGGGTTAGCTTTGTAGAGCAAGCAACCTTTTAATTATGAGGATGAAATTTTTGAACTTGAAAAAAGCATAACTCATTTCATAAAAAAAATATATCATGAGTTTTGATTATTATTTTTATAATACATGTCATTATGGATATTGGCTTGGATAGGTTCTAGCTTTGAATAATAGAAATAGAGAGAGGTAGAAAGAATAATAGAGGGGAGAGAAAAGAAAGGAATAGAAAAGATTAGCCTATTTCTTCATCCTTTGCATTAGCATTTGTCTCTTTGTTACACTCTTCAGAATCTTTTTTTCTTGCTTTCTTTTTCTTCCCCTCTGCAGGCTTCTCTCTCGTTCTCCCTAAAAAAAACTTAGGTGATGCTTAAATTGAATTCTTTCCTCGAATTTTATTTCTCTTACTTGCTCATTCTATTATACTAACATACTTTTCAGTGTTTTATATTCCTTGCCAATGTTTGACCACTTATTTACTCTTGAATTTGTTTCTGTTTTTTTATATATCAGTCTCTGGAAAATGAAAGCTTCACCCTCACCTTCCTTGTCTAAGAAGGTACTTGATCATTGCTTTGCTCTTTTTCATTCTTTTTTTTCCTTTTAAAAAAAAATCACCAATTTCATTCACCATGATTTTTCTTACGCTTGAATAATGAGAGATTTGTTTGGATTGATTTTTCCGGGTAGTATTCAAGCTTTGAAAGCTCTTAACAAGTAAGAATTCAACCAACAAATTCCTTTTGAAGGTAAGTTGTCCCCCTGTCATAAGTAGTCACGAAAACATATACTACTAGTCGTGTCTACTTGTAAACTAAGAATTGAAATTGAAATTTGCTGGAGATAATATTGGGATGTAATGAATCAACTATCATTAGGACCATCAGCTTTTGTTCAGCTATAGAAGTTACATTATCTCTAGAAAAATTGAAGCTTTTAATATACACAAAGTGATTTCTCCTTTGAGAATCGATAAAAAAAATTTCATTTTACCTTTACAGCTTGCAACTCATCTAGATATATAAAGTAATCACCATACATTATCTTTAATCTTATAGATGGTTGATGAAATCAATGACTGAATTCTTAAGTGAACAGGTGAAGTAAACTCCTCACAGTTGATTTTAAACTCCTCACATTTCAGTTATTTGCTTCTCTTTTTCAATTAGTTGGTTTTACTAATTCTATTACACATTAAAGAATTGTATTGCACCCATTTTTTGTCTTGTTCATTTAGGTGCAAATGCAATCCACCAAGACACTCTTATTTAGGATATGTCACTCGGGTGGGCATTGGACAAGGTAATTCATGAAGTTGTCATTTTTGCAGGTGTTTCACACTTTGATCAAATGCTCAACAATGATCTGATATTTTTTGCTAGATTGGCTCTTGACAAGCTATATGAAGATAGAATTGCAGAGGTTTTCTTAGAACCATGGCAAGTATTTCCTTCTACTCTACAATTTGAAATTGAAACTTTCATATTGTTGTTTGTATTGTTGAATCTGGACTTTCTATTAATTTGGCTTAATTGTCCATAAACATACTGATTCTCTTCATAGAGAGGTAATAGTGATTCGATTAAAAGGCCTCTTTTTGTGTTTGTATCTTTTTGCCAATTAATGGCATTCAGGATGGGGTTGTTTGAGTGATTAATGTCATGGCTTTAAACTTCCAAAATGCTACCACATTCTATATTTCTCGTCTTGGTGTCATTCATTTTCAGTTTTCAAGCTTTTTTGTGTAATTAAAACAAAGAAAGAAAGTGAAAGGGGAGAGATAAGAATGAATATGACTGCCATCGATCCAAAGAATGCATCAACTGCAAGATTAATACCAGTTGTTACTTTAATTTATGTTTGTATTCCAATTACTTTAATCCTATTATTATAAAAAACAATAATAGGGTGAAGTGAAGTTACAAGAAAACCAATCAAAAGGTTTAAGTGTATTGATTTGAGTATTATTGAGATTGGCTTTATGGTCATTTCAGCTCCATTCCAAATAGTTATGGCCACCCGTTTTGTCTAACATTTTTGCCCGTTGGTGTTGGATTTATTTAATTGGTTTGACCCATATAACTTTGGGCTTTCCTTGTTATTAATGGGTTTTAATTGATGGACTTAAAATCCTAGTTAGACAAGGCCTTAAAGAGGTCCATAAGGATTTAAGAATCCTATTAGGGTTAGGACCTAAATGGTTTATTATATAAAGGGATGAACCCTCTCCTTTCTCTTCATAAAGATCAAAAAAAATACTTGACGACTAAGGTTTTCTCATCCATCAGAGAAACCATAAGAGTTGAAGGCAGAAAGGGGAAAATCATCTTGTTCAAGATTTTCTGCAAAACCTGTGGACAAAGGTATGTTGTCTAATCTTCTTGTTTATAATTGTATATGGTTGATTTATTCGGGATAAAAGATCCAACCCTAAAGGTGTGTTCATATTTTCATCATGGATTAATTAGAAAATATGCTTACAATTGGTATCAAGAGCTTGGTTATAAACCCGAAAAATTACCATTAAAGTGATGAATTATATTCGTGTTCTTGAAAGTTTAAAGAACACATTAAGGATTTAATGCTTCCGCTGCGTTAATATATATCGATATGTATGGTTGTAGATTTATTGAATGATGAATATGTAATTTATTGATGACAAATTGCATGAAGGGTTTTTATGTCGATTTTCCAATTTCCGATAAATCTACTATTATTTCCAATTCCTGATAAGCCATGATTCTATGAAAGCTAAATTAGTAATTGGCATAAAGATTTGTGGACTAGTCTTTTTGCGATACGATATTTTCTATGGAAATGATTTAAATTTTGCAATTGGTTTGATTCGGTACTTGGTGAATTAAAATTACCATGAAGGTTTTGGTTTGATTTCCGTCTTAATTTCTATGAGCCATGATTATGTTTGAAAGCTAAATTAATTTTGCAAATACATTGTTCATCATCATGTTTCACGATGAATATGGTTGAATGATTGCTTTCATAATCATAGAATAATATATTATATGTTATTGTTGTGATTATTAGTTACATATATAATAATTATATATAATAATTATGTAATATATTAAGGTGGTATATACTGTTTGTTTTCTGCATATATTGCCTTCATGAACATCAGTGTATATGTTTTGTCGCATGATTATAAAGATTTATCATGGATCAATTAATTTGTAAAATCATGCGATGAATCATGGTAGAAAATTACATGTACTGTTTTCCCATGTAAAGTTTTGGATTTTGGGATATTAAGGATACATTATTAAGTGTCTAATGAAAGAAAAAACTAGTTCGTCACCAAAGTGGCCTAGTTTGAAAAGAATCTAGACATTCAATTGTATTTTTCAATTATTATGTTTTCATGTTGATGTAGTGCAACAATTAAAAGACATGTGGCGAGTAAAGTCAAACATTAAAGGCATTCCGTAGTTGGTTTTTAACCATTACAAGTTGGTTTGTCATAGTTTGACTTATAAGGAAATTATTTCGCCAATTAATATTCACAACATAAATGTCTATTGTATTGTCAGTTTGCTAGTCACCAAAGTGGCCTAACTTGATAGGTTATATAGACATTAGTTGTAAATTTTCAATTGTTCACGTTTTGATGCCATTAAAAGGGAATGAACAATTGAGGTTCATTAATTATATTGCTAGGAGGTCACCCAAAGGTGGACCATTGCTTATGATTAGTGATAAATTAAAGAGACAAATTAACATACTTGATGAATATGTTTGTACATCCAAAGATGACATGCATATTTATTTGAGTGTGATTAAATGTCTATTAAAGATTATATATTTGAGTAGGCATTATAAAAGATTATGTGTTTGAGGTATCACCCAAAGGTGAACTTTAAATACATATTTAAAATTAGTATTTGGTTTGAATCCATTAAAGTTACTCAAAGCATAAAAGAGGTGAGCTTTGTTTGCAGCATAGAACAATTTGTTATATATTGGAAATAGGGTTGTCAAGTTCAATTGAATGAATTTTGAGGATTGGTCCGTAAAGATCTAGTTTTCATCTAGGTATTATGGATTTGGACCTAGCCATAATGGATAAAATCTAGTAGCCATTAAGGTGGACACATTATTGACAAGTCTTATCGTGAGGCTTGGGAAAGGTCCAATAGGCTAACATTGAACTTGATGTAAATGATGATGGCATAAACTATTAAAGCCATCAATGCCCAAAATGGTTAATGCATGGGAATTTATGCAGAAAATTAAAAATATCCCCAATTGGATATAATGGTAAAGTCCATTGTTGGGAATTTGATTAGTGAGCTAATGACCAAGGAAGTTGATTGGTCATAGTTCATTAAAGATCATGTGACATCAATGCTAATCTAGCAGCAAAGTTAAAATTGTTTGGAATGGATGTAAGTGAGTATTTCCTGGTTTAGTTCATTATTAATTCACTTTCTCCGTAGTTTGGTCAGTTCTTTGTGAATTACAATTCACTTAAGAAAAATGGAACTTTAAAGAAATTAAAGCCATGATGGTTACAGAGGAATGGAGGTTGATGAACATAAAAAGAAAACTCTATCAATTTTTACAATTTTATGAAGTACTAGTAGCGGCAAGGCTAAGGCAAGTTAGTAGGACAAGAAAAGGGACAAAGCCTCATTAAAGGTTATTGATGGCTAAATCCATAAGGAGTTGAGGTACTTCTTCTGCAAAAAGAAGTGATCACCTTAAGAAAGTTTGTCCAAAAAGAAAAGGTTCAACTGGGGGAAGAAAGTACATATTATATTTGAGTATATGTCGAATTGAACCTTATTAAAGTACTAACATTGCCTTGGGATTAGATTCTTGTACTGTAGTGTACATAATGGAAACTCTATTTTCTTATGGCATAAAAGATTATGTGACATATCCAAAGAAAGGATTATGAGGTTAGTGAAAGGTGATATCTTATCTCAATTGGATATTGTTGACTAGAATGTATGTGCTGATTGCATTAAGGAAAGTAATCCAATCACATATCAAAGAATCCAGCCATAAGAAATGGTCAACTATTTTGAGTTGATACACATCGACATATGTGGTCCTTTTGATGCTCCATCATGGAATGGTGAAAAGTACTTCATTACCTTTATAGATGATTACTCATAGTATAGTTATATATATCTTCTGCATAAAAGTCTCAATCAGTGGATGTCCTAAAGATATTCATTGACAAGGTCGAAAGGTAGTTGGATAGAAAGGTAAACTTTGTGAGATCAGATCGAGGTAGTGAATATTATGGTAAATATGATAAGAATGGACAATGTCTAAGTCCATTTGAAAAGTTTCTTGAAAGTCGGGGCATATGTGAACGGTATATTATGCCCAATACACCATAAGTAATCGGTGTAATTGAAAGGCGGATTTGTGACTCGTATGGATATGGTTAGAAGTATATTAAATTACAGTTTTGTGCCTTTGACATTGTGGGTGCATGCAATATTGTTGCATATCTGTTTAATAGGGTTCCTAGTAAGACAATTCCTAAGACTCCTTATGAATTGTGGACTGAAGGAAACCTAGTTTAAGGCATCTGCATGTTTAGGGTTGCTTGGCAGAATTAAGGATACTACTAAATCCACATGAAAAGAAGCTTGATGCAATAACCATTAATGGTTATTTCATTAGCTATCTGGATTAGTCAAAGCATTACAGATTAATTGCCCTAGCCATAGTATGAGGAAAGGTTGAGTCTGGTAATATTGGGTTCATTAAGAATTGCTAGTTTAGTGGGAGTGGAGAATCACGAAAGGTGGATATTAAAGTCTTTGGGATTCAAACCCTATATCCAGTGTTTCCCATAAGGTTGTGTCCTCTTGTTGTATTATAGTTAGACAATGTATTAGAACAACAAGTACCGAACCCACAATTGAACATAAAGGTGATATTTATGTTCCATATAAATATAAGGAACATGTAGAGCATGAACCATTAAACGATGCACAAGTCAATAATGAGCAAACAGTTGTAAACCACAATAAATGACATTAAAGAGGTCTATAAGGCAAACAAGACCAACTATTTTATCAGTTTATGTGGTTTACTCACTTAAGCATGAATGTGACATGACTTGAGCATTGATAATGATCCAGTCTCATTCAGACAAGCCATGGAATGTAACAGTTCTGAAAGCTGGTTAGATGCCATGAAAAGGAGAGTTGAAATCTTTGCATGACAACAAAAGTCTAGGAATCAGTCAAGTTGCTTAAA